>PVJO010000750.1:0-211108 GCA_004026905.1 Hystrix cristata | reverse complement strand
TTATTAGTACACATCGAATTGTTTCTCTGATATGAGAAACCATAAGTGTAAATAAGGACAAAGGGGTAGAATAGATATTTTGTTTAAAAAAAAAGAGAGATAGTAATCAAAAGAGAGAACTAGATAGGAAAAAGGGGGATAAAGAAGAAGGTTAAAAGAAAAGTAAGATGAAGGGGAAAAAATGGTAAAGTGTAGCTACATTTGTTGCAAATAGGGAGGGGTGGGTAAATGGAAGGGAGGGGAGGGGAAGGGGGGAAGAGGGGGGAAAACCAAGATGTATCATGTACAGGTACAAAATAACCATGTTGATTATGATCATTATGTATTCAATGTACCAATGCATGTTCTTGGTAAAAAAAAAAAAAAGAATCATTTACACATACAAATTCCATTCAGTCTCTACAAAAAATGTCACGGTCCTATATTATCACTTCATAATTAATGAAAAAAGTGTGACACAGATTGTACAAACAACTTGGCTGAAGCCATCTTTCTAATAAATTGCTGATTGAAATCAAAATTGGTTTTCTGATTTTAAGTTCAAGATTTTTTCTTAGATATATTAAGATACTGCATGTAGCAAAAGGACTATTTATGTTTGGAAAGAAGATGGTCTGTCTTCATTAAATGCCTGTGGGGAGCAGCAATCTCTCTTACCTTTATGGAAATAACATATCTAGGAAAAAAACATAACTAAAAGCTATACTTCCCTATGAACTGGTCAAGTTATATCTGGAGCACATATTCTATTCCAGGTACCATAAAGTTTGAGATTTATCAAGAGTCATGAAGGGAATAGCCATGGAAATCTGTTTAGTAGTTAAAATTCTGAAAATCATGCCTTATAGGGAAGAACTGAAGGAATTTAAGATGTTTAGTGTAGAAAAGGGAATGAGGGGTTCTTGGTGGGGGTGACATGTGCAAAAATGTATATTCATTGTACTCAAAGGTCTGAAGGCTGGGAGGTCAGAAGGATTAGACCTGTAGCTCCAGAGGCCAGCACAGAACTTCTAGCGAGAGATTATATTAAAAGAAAAAGGTTGTTTTAATCCCAAGGAGAGGAAAATTTCCAAAATTATTGCTAAAAATTCAATTCATTTTCTTGTGAGTGATAACCCATAAATAATTGACTACGAATAAACCATTGGATGTGGATTATACAATCATGGTTTTGCTAGTAGGAGGATGATTATAAATGCTCTTTACAACTTTTTACAAGGGCCTCTAAGATTCTTGGTTTAACTTTTATTTTTTCCCTACATATGCTTTTTATGGTGCAGGTTGGGGTGGAGCTGGTACACCATGGAGAAAGTTCTTGGCTCGGGTGCTGGAGTGTGGCCTTCCACAGGTTCAGAAAGAAGCTCTGAATTTCTCACTTGGTTGAATGTCGCTACATTACTTTTACAGACATTCCATTACTTCAAAGCCATGTCGTGCTGTTTGGTGTGGTCAATGGCTGCCCAGGCCTTGTCCTCCAGAATGTCTCAAAACCCCATCAGTGTTTCTGAGAAACATGCAAAGTACTAGAGATGTGTGGACTAGCTGGGCTGGGGATGGTGCTCCCCAAATCATCAAAGCACCACAGCTAAGACTGGGCATGACAGGATGAGCTGTGCGGCAGGACCAGAGGAGGACTCTCGATCTATGAATTGCCTGCAGGCAGCTTGGTTTTTAACTTGTCTTTAAAAGAGTTAAGCTTGAGCAGAGGGCAGAAGTACATGTGTTCTCAAAACATATGCTTCTTGTGTTCTTTGAGTTCTACTATCTAACCATATCACTCCCCAAACTTAGCAGCTTACAACATATGATACATAGGTTGAGCATCAGGACAATGGAGAGGCCTCCACATTATTTATTGCTGAGCTGGGATAATTCCACGACTGGGGTGAGTGCTGGAGAACTTGATAAGTCGTGGTTAGAATTTTGTAACACCGATCTGTTCAATACAGCAGGAACTAACCCCATGTTTCCACTGTGTGCCTAGTCTGAATTGTGTTCTAAATTTAAAACATATCTTTCTCCACATATTATTTCAAACATTTAGCGTAAAAGAATTTAAACCATCTTGATAATAATTTGAATGTTTATTGTATACGGAAATACTATTTTTAGATAAAAATAAAATATTAACAAAATTTATTTCAATTATTTCTCTTTGTGTTTTTAAATGCAATGGATAGAAAACTTAAAACTGCATATGGCTTAAACCTCATGGTCACTGATGTTGGCTAAACAGCTGACTGGAGCATTAACGCATGGTATCTTCATATGGCTCGAGATCCCTCCCAGTATGGTTATCTCATGCTAACTGAAATTTTATACGTAACAATTTGCGCCTTCAAAAAGCAAATTTTCTTGTGAACAAGGTAAAAGCTGGATTGGTCTTTGGACTTAACTCTGATGCCTCATCACTTTTGCTACATTCTACAAGAAGTTACTAACAAACCATAAACCTGTACAGATTCAAGAGAAGTGTCACACTGTAGTACATGTGGCACTGGGCTACTGCTGCAGGTATCTTGGAAAATGCAAATTTCCACCATCTGCCACCAATACATACCAACAAAGGTATGAAATCTTCAAATTTCAGGAGCCATTTCTGAAGTTTATGGTGAAGTCCTCGATTGTGAGAAAAATTAGAGTTCTTATAGAGCAATGTGCCTCAGGTCTTAAAATTAAGCAAGGATTTATTTAATAAATTGCACTATAACCACTATTTTATGAAATTAAAAATACCAACTGTCTTTTAAATGTTTAAAAAGTTGCCTGTGTGCTAATAAAAAAACATAAATGGAGTTTGGTTGTCACAGAGTTGAACCACACAACACAGGCGTCTTCCAGCTGTTTCTTTTTTTTTTTTTTTTTGGATTTATTTAGAGTTAGCCAACAGAAGGCTGTTCTTAATTTCTGAGTGATACATGTTCAAAGCTGACTAGCAAAAATCTTTCTTTTTTCCAAGTGGACATATTTTTTTCTCTTTTTAAGTCTGTTGAAGATCAGTTAATTTATACAATGTGGGTAGGAAGATGTTGGCTTAGGGATAACGTATTATTTACAATTACCTTAAAAATTCTCCTTTCTGGTCATTTATTTAATATGATCACCCTGTGTACTAGTCAGTGGGTTCTGGAGTCAATGGTTTGTAAGAGAGCAGATTTAATACAGGACATTTACAAGTTACAGCATTCGCACACACAAGCCAAGTGCGGGAGGAACCTATTTATGCACTAGAGACTTGAAAGATGCAATCAAGAGCTGGGAGCCCACGGCAATGTCCCACATAAGCCTGTGTCTGCACTGAAAGGCTGAAGAACTCTATACTAGAGCCAGGATAAGGTGCTTGAGGTGAAGATGAAAACCAGAGTTAACGAAGCGAACAGCAGCCATCCCTGATGACAGCAAGGCCCCGAACTTCTTCGAGGAACAGCTGAGTTCACTTCAGGGAAAGCAGCCACAACAGAGCTTTTCCTGGGAAACAGCCCACCCCTATCTTCTACTCCTGTTCTCCTTTATGTTGTATTGGCAATAACCTTCAGGTGGATCTTCTACACCCAGAACCATGATAACTCAGTTCAGCTGAGCATTCCTGCTTAAGCTGACTACAATCAGTCTACCATACCCTATATTTGCTTTTTGGAGGGAGTTGTATGTATGAAAAGAGTGTAAAGCTGCTCTCAGACCATGAACTATCTTGACAATTAAATCAACATTTTATTAAAACAAATAAAATTTTCCCAGTTGGTTCCTAGTAAAGATAGAATTCTGCAAATGAATGAGTGTTGATTTCTGTGTGTTTTGTTCTTGAACATTAATAGGAAATTGTCAAAGTAAAACCAGCTCAGATGCTCAATTTGCGTTATTCCTTTCCAGTCTCCTCTTTAGGGTTTTAGTTTCTCAGATGATTCATATTTTATATTAATTTATTAATAATTATTTTATTCCAAATTTAATTATGTATTTATCAACAATTGAATATTAGCAATAATTTGATTCAAATATACAGTATTTATCTTATTTAATACTTATTTAATACAAAATAAGTCTATTTTGTTCTCTTGGGTTATACATAGACTATGCTGTACTATAGCGCCTTTTGATATGCCTCAGCGATACTTAATTTGAAAACAGGTTAATTGAAATGGGCAATAAGGGTAGAGAGAGTGCACAACATCAACAACAATAGCAATATGTAAATCTCAAATAGAAACAAATTTGCATTACTTGCAAAAATGAATATAATTTGACACTGCCCCTTAATTCTGGCTGGTGTTTTATTCCTGGTCATACAGCACCTAGAATGCATTGAATAATTTCCCTCTTACTCCAGAATGGGGGCAGATTCACCTATTTGAAAAGCACACACAACACCTACTTAGCATGTGTAAGTCCCTGGCTTCAATCCCCAGAACCACAAATGAAATGAAATAAAATAAGTAAAATAAAATAAAATGAGTTGAAAAGCCCACTTATGTGGGCTAGATTTTATAGCACCATATAGATCATATTCAGCTCCGCTTCTAACATTTGCTTTCTAAATGACAAATACTCCTTTAAGACAACATGAAACAAAAAATTCCTACACCTTATTTAGGAGTAAAGCTCTTCGGCCTGTGGAAGCTTTTGTTTTCATTCCTTTTAGTTATGTAAACAAAAAAGACCAACAGGTAGCAAAGATTACTAATGTTCTTAATTTAGTTTTCTATTCAGATGGTCTACTACTTAGTAAATTGAGCACTAATGAAATAACCCAAAACAATGTTCTTTAAAGTATCTTCCTTGACAACTCATTTAAATTAATTAATGAACATGGCACTGGTAATCTTATTAACATAAAGGTTAATAGCATAGACATTGAATCATTTACATGTGGGCCATATAAGTCTCCTGATCTGTGAAATGAGCGTAGAAATAAGAGGATTCTGGGATATTAAATGGAATAAAATAAATCAATGGCTGTTAAGGTTTATATCTAGATGTCCCCCCAAAGTCTCACAGGTGAGGCTTTGAAGAGGTGACTGAATCATGAGGGCATGATAGTTATCAAGGGATTAATCCAATGATGCATTTATAGTTAAACATGATGTTGGGAGGTGAAGCCTGGCCAGAGGGGTTGGGTCACCTGGGACATGGCCTGGAGGGTGCATCTCCCTCCATTCTCCCCCGGTTTTTCTCTCTCTGCTTCCTGACTGCCATTCCATAAGCAAGCCTCCTCTGCCATGCCTCACTGCCTCGGTGCCAGCTGACTTTGGAGCGAAATCTCCACAATCTGAGCCCAAAATTAACCTTTCCTCCTATAAGGTGTGGGTGTCAGTACTGTACCCCAGTGATAAGAAAGTAACTAAGACACTAGAATAAAGTAGCAGAGCTATGAACTACAAATTGGGAAGCCCAAATTTTAGTACTTATTATTTGAGAGGCTTGACTTGTTAAATGAGAGGCTTGACTAGAAGGTTTCTATCTTTTCTAGCTTTAAATTCATATAAATAAACAAGACAATGGCAAACTTGCTTTTTCCCATGGTATTCAGTAGAGACCTACAATATAGTCTGTTGGTCACCAAAGGGTAACTTTTAAAATGAACAAAATACTTCTAGCAAAACTACTCTTTGTTTGATTAGTTAAAATTTTAGAACTAAAGAATAGGCAGGTAGTGTACAAGATAAGATTGAGTGCTCTGGAGCCAGAATTCTTGGACACAGATACTATCTACTGGTTTTATGACCTTGGACAATAAGTTTCCTTGACTTATAGTTAAAATGGTATAGTTAAAATGGTAACAGTGTGTGAAATGGAATAGATTTACATTGGAAAAATACTTATAACCTTGTCTAGCTAAGATAAGGGCGCAATCGATATTGCTAAATATTCATTTGCTTTAACTTATTATCACTTCTTCTATTTACTTCCTGATAATTTACCATTTATTCACGAGATAACATAAATTATTAAAATAACACATTTTAAACGGCTAATATGTTGTCATTGCAACCTTTTAGAAATTCACATGAAGGAAAAACAAAAGGAGAAAGCCTCATCTTGATTATTTCTTTAAGTAGAATTAGCCCAAGTGACTGAATGTCCTCCCTGTAACCTAAATTATCTAAAGGACCACGTTGAAATCTAAGTATGAAGAGTAGCATCTGGCTTCATTACCTAAAGCTTTTCTTGTTAGAAATCTCTAAGGCTAGTTGGACTTTAACTCCAACTCTACTCAAAATCTGATGTAGACATTATTAATATAATTGCAATCACTTTTTAGTCTCTGAATGGCTTTTCTTTTTAAATTAAAGGGATTTGTAGCATCATCTGAACAAATGCCTCTAGGTCATAAGTGTGTACTATGTGTCAGGATGTTAGTCTCAGTTTCACAGATGTTCCCTCATGTAATCCTCACAACCTGTGAACCATCATTCCCACTTTTATGTATGGGAAAGACCTTAGAGAGTAAGGAATTATGAGGTCAGAATTTTTTAACCTAAATTTCAAATCATTTACTTTTTCTACAATAACAATGTAAGTGGGATAGGGAGAAGCAAAGGAGGAAGAATGAGAGAAGGAAGGAATGAAGGAAGGCAGGAAAGGAGGAAGGAATGAAAGGAGGGAGGGAGGAAGGAGAGAAAGAAGGAGGATAGGAAGGAAAGGAGGGAAGAAGGAAGGAAGGAAAGAAGGGAAAGAGAAAGGAAGGAAGGGAAGAAGGGAGGAGGGAGAGAGGGAGGAAGGAAGGAAGAATGGACAGGAGGGAAGAAAGGAAGGATGGACAGGAAAGAGAGACAGGAAAGGAGAGGGGGAGGAAAATAACTTCCAAGGAACATCAAAATTCATAGCCCATCTACTTTGTACACTCTTGTAAGCCTGACCCTGTACACATTACCCTTCTTCAGTTATCCTATCGTCTCTTAGTCCAGTTTTTAAAGAGGATCTATACTAAGAGGAAATGTGCATGTGGATTTGGGCAGCTTGGTACAATCTTTGTCTTGTGCACTGGAGCATAAAACACATTTAGAGAGTATCTGGGGAACGTTCTTGTCATATCTGACATCTGGTATATCTGTTTTAAATAATATCCTAAATTATTTCACTTGGGGGCAAAGAACCCTGATGTTTACAAATAGAAAACAAAGAAGCAGACTCTTTAAGATGTACTTTGGGTTCCTGCTGCCTAGTTTAACCCAAGTTGAATATCAAATATCAGTTAAAACCAAGAAGATAGGTAGTAAAAATTGTGTTTGAGATGTAAAGGAAAAATCTGAAAATCCAGCCCAGAAGTTAAAATTTGTTTTGCAAAATATGTATGAGTGATTGGCATCTGGTGACCATAACTGAGCTGATCTTGTCTTTGTCCTTGCCACACTGCTGTGGTATATGGATTTTTGTTATTCCATATACCTGAAGCTACAGTGTCTGATTTGTAGGAGGGCCAAGTTATTTCTGTTCTACCAGAATCTAAACTAATCAGTCCTTGTATTTTCTGGAGAGACTGGGGAGGGGATGTCAGAAAGCCTAGGAATGCTGTGGAAGCTGTTCACACATCCTGTCTGTGGTGATCCAGTTAGTGTAACTCATAAGTGATGGGTTCTGACACACTCTACGCAGCTTCTGGAGGACAGGAACACACACAGGGGAAAACCAAAACCTGGCAGTTTTAATTTATTCCAGCATTCATTATCAGTGCCTTACGCTGACATGATATGTCTCATATTTGAAGGACCTTATAGTTTAGAAAATTCTTGATGATTGGCCATCTGGCTCCAGCCTTTCTCTTAGTATGGCAAAGGAACAAGTTTCCTCAAAATAAATTGGCTTCTGACTGAAGCAGCTGTTTGAGGTTTGGTTGAACTTTATGACTCTCCATCATGCCCATGACCCTACCTTAGACAAACGTGGTTACTGCTGTGCATAAGACTCCCAGGTGGGCCCAAGTGAATCAGACAGGACTCTGAAGACTAAAGGGCAACTTTCCTTTAAAACTGTCATGAGTTCAACCTTGACCCATGAAGGATGGGCCTCTTACTTTTCAGCATCCTCCCAAAGGAAAGTATCAGTCTCTCACACTTAGCTCCAAATTCTCCTCCTCAGAGTAGTCTCTCTTGGGTTAGGCCAAATTTGGAAGATGATCTCTGGCTGATCAATGCCTAAAATCTATACAAATCTTGTTATTATCACTAGAGAGACCAGAGACTACAAGACAAACTGGTTGGCCCTTTCACTTAGCAGAGCAGCCCTGGGCAAATTACTGAAGTTTTCCATGCTTGTTTCTGCATCTTCAAAACACAGAATGATAGATGTTCCTATTTCATGAAGTTATTGTAAAAGGAAAGTGAGTTAATTCATGTAAAGTGGATAGAGTAGTACCTGGCCCAAGTAAGCCATAGAACTGGCATTAGCTACTATTGTCTTCTAGAAGTCTGAGAAGTTACTCCACTTTTTAAAGTGCTAATTGACCTTTTAGAGTCAGTCCTGTCCTGAACGAATTAAGTGGGAAAGAAGTAACACTGGTTAGGAAGAGGAATCTTGGCTTTGAATTCTGTAGGAATCCTGGAGGTCTAAATCTGAGAGAACGCTCGGACGGTGGCCTCTGTGAGTAGGCTCTGACATTCAGAAGCTAAGACAGGAATAGCAGGGATCGGCGACACATCTTTAGTATCTACTGCAGAGACACTATTAATGTTAAAGGGTGAAAGTAAGAGAGGTAAATGAAGTGAGAGACAGCTAACTCTTCTTACCTGAACTATAGCTTCTCCGAGGACTCCTGAGGACTCCTGGCTTGGCTAAGTCCAGTGGTGACTTTTGGGGACCTTTGGGAATGCAGCCCCTGCTAGGTGCTCTTCTTTCGCTTGCTGACTCAAGGTCTACCAAGAAAAAAAGGAATAGCTTCAAAAATTATTTAGCAAGGACTATACCATTAACTATACTTTTGTAGTTCCATTCAGGATCCTCTACACTTTTCTTTGGGATCAGCTGAAAGAATTCTCTTGGTGTATGAATAGACATTTATACAAGTGTTTTCCAGCAGTTTTTCCTTTGTTTAAAAATGCTTTTTAGGGATAGGCATGTTGGTGCACCCCGGTAATCCCAGCACTCAGGAGGCTGAGGCAGGAGGATTGCCACCAGTTCGAGGGCAGCCTGGGCTACACAGAAAGTTCAAGACTAGCCTGGACTATATAGCAAGATCATGAATCAAAAAGCAAGCAAACAAACGAAGGAAGACCAAAACTCTTTTTCTTCTGAAATGAGACTGTAGTCCATTGGAATATTTTTGTTTTTAAATCACTGAAATTTTTGTTGATTTGGACGCAAAGAGGTGATCCTGAGTGAAAAGCTTTCCCAGACTGTATGTTTACTGAAGCATATTTTCAGATGTTCTGAACTGTCTTCTCATACTGTCCTGCATATACTTTGACACTCAAAAACATTCTTCAAAATAGGGTATTTTAGTCACAAATAGTCAGTCATGACAATAGGAATTTAGGCTAAGAAATGTGAGCATCCTTCATATAAACAGTAACATCAAGACAAAAATTTTAAAACCCAATTATGTGTCAGCAAATAAGTACAAATTTTAAAAAGGATACTATACAATAATGTATTTTAATAATATCTAAAGTTAAAGTGTGTGAAATATGAGTTCCTCCCTTTTTAAAATGATTACCCATTGACCTTTTCAGAATCATATGCCTTAACATCAAAGATTAGATCTAAGATCAGTAAACTTTTTTTGTAAAAGACCAGGTAACTCTGGTCTTATTCAGGATTTTAGGCTTTGTAGGCCAACAGGATTAATTGTAATAAGTACTTATATAGTAAAAAGAAACAACAAATTCCCACAGTTTTTATTGACACATTTAAAATATAATACTTGAGTGCAACTCTTTGTACTATAAGTCTACTAGTAAGAATGGCTTTTTTTACAATAACATTTTACTTGAGATTCAACACAGAGTGTTCTCTAATGTCCAGTTGATTGCAAATATTTTTCTCTAAAAATCTTACCTAGTCCCTGGGCTGTACAAAAGCAGGCTGTCGGTTTAATTTTGCCTGCTTGCCTGGGTTAGATACTTGAGGAAAAAATCAGCAAAGGCACTGTCCACAAGAGAGCAAGCAATGGTTAAATAGTTAACAGCCGTTGGTTACTGCTTTTCAAAGGCTGTTACTGGGGTCCTGGTAATGGTACAGTTTACCAGATTTCAATCCAAATTATAAGGCAGTCCTTCCTATAAATGTGGACTTGTTTGGGCAGGGACTGAGATTAATGTGAAAGTAACGGCAAGCACCCTCACACAAGAAAAGGAACCCAGCACAAACCAGTATGTGGGAGGAAGAGCCAACAAAGAAGGGGAAGAAGGGCTTTCTGAATGAGGAAGAGCAGAGGGGGGTTCCCTCGGTGTCAGGGGTAAGTCTGTTCCTTAGCAAGGAATAACTATAAATTTAAATCCATATTACTCAGAATCAACTGTTTGTTAGTGACATAAATATTTTTCTCATCCCAGAGTCTGTGGTAGTTTCCATTGTTACCTGTGAATTTCTCTGTCATCTTCAGAAAGATGTGATTTAAGAAACATCCTAAATGTATAAATGGTATCTTGGCCAATTATATTTTGATATCGACGACTTCCCAAACCAGTGTATTAACATGACCTCTGTCTGCTTACGTGAAAATATCTTAATTTATCCACACCCAGGTTCAATTTCACATACATGAATCTATGAAGCAAAATTCTCTGCCTTGTAACGGTAATTTATTCATTCAAAAATCTTGAATAGTTTGTGTATTTAATAGTTTTCTTTGACATTTTTAGTATCTTTAGGGAAAAAAAATCATTTTTCTTTTTTTTTTTTTAAATCATTCTTTTTCAGAACAAGAATCAGGTAAAGAAATGCTCTAGTGTCAAGTTGCTGGATTTGAATCTCTTCACTGCTCTAAGTGACTTTGGACATACTAGCTTTTTCTCATATCAGTTGCTCTGGCTGCAAAACGAGAATAACAGTTCTTGCCTTGGGCTTCTGTGAATATTAAGGAAATTAATCCACATAAACTATTTCATATATTGCCAGTTATATATTATTTTATAATAAGTGTATAAATCAGTATCAGCATAAGTAACAAAACAGCTATTTGTATGGTTATTAGTCAATTTACCCATAATGTTCATCACAACGCTCCAAATAATTTTTGAACATAGATTTTTTTTTTTCCTTTTTTTTTTTTTTTTTTTGTGGTGCCGGGGATTGAACTCAGGGCCTTGTGCTTGCAAGGCAAGCACTCTAATCACTGAGCTAAATCCCCAGCCCTCCAAATAATTTTTGACATAAATGAATAATTTAATAAATTTATTCACAAATATTTAGTTTTACTCTGTGCCAGGCTGTATTGTAGTCACTGGAGATAAGGCATGAATAAAGTAGATAAACATGTATAGTCTTATAGGACTTGCATTCTGATGCAAAGAGGAGAGAGAAGAAAACCAAAAAAACCAAATATACAGTCAATATCAAATGCATCACAAGTCAGGTGACAATACAAGTTATTGGGAAAATTAACTGCGAATGATGTAAGAAGGGTTGAGGGAGGAGTGTATTTTAAAATAGACTGGGTAGCCATCCTGGCCAAAGCAGAAGCAGCTCCCTGGAACAAACTCCACAATGCCAAAGTGATAATGTTTCCAGGATTTGCAAACAAGTACTCCCATCTCTCACCAAATTCACCACTTAAAAAAGTATTAAGGAAGCTCATCACACAAGCTACTAAAAACAGTAGATTGTCCTCTTTGTTGCAAGGCATTCATGTTCTAGTTCAGGTTGGAAACACATTCATACCATACTTACACTGTATAAGCGTCAAAGGACAAAGGAGTAGAATATGATGATAATAACTCTCCCCAGAATTCTGGCTGGGTTTATGGGAGTTGGTCACTGGCCTGAATTTTTTGTATTATTTTTATTATTAACACATATTAATTGCACAAGTTAAGAGGATTTGCTGTGATATTTTAGTTGGAATTAAATTTGATATTATTTATTGGTATAGATTAGTGATAGTCAATAATTATATTCATATTGGAGACCTGATATGTGTGTGTGTGTATATATTTTACTTCCTCTTATCCTCCCTGCCTTTCCCTGTGCTATTTCTAGATCTCCTTCCCATCTGCACAAGGTCTACTTCTGTTTCACTGTGATATTTCTATATGTGCACGCATTATGCATACATCATATTCATCCACCCTTCTGCCCTCACTCCTCAACCCCCTCTGCATTCATCTCAGTCAACAGGACTGAATTAGAACAGGGTTGCTTTCTGCCATTACTATCATCATGTTTGCCCTGAGACAACAACTCTGAAATTCTGGTTCATTCCAAAGCCAGATTTCAAACATAGCCATAGATGCAGGATGACGGTTTCTCCTGAGCAAACCAGAGAAGCAGAAGAATGGAACAGAGGAAGAGTGAGGAGAGCTCATTCCAGGCCCTCATGGCCATGCACTGATATGCTTTCATGGTTGCCAAGCCTGGAGGGCCATATCCTGGTAGGTGGTGCCTTGTCTTTTGTACCTTGGACACCGACTGTCCATGGCATACAAAGGTCTCACCTTGGAGGGTTGGGGATTTAGCTCGAGTGGTAGAGTGCTTGTCTAGCAGTGCGAGGCCCTGAGTTTGATCCCCAGCACCAAAAAAAGAAAAAAAGAAAAAAAGAAAAAAGTCTCACCTTGGACAACAACACCATCCCTTCTATCTCAGGTCCCTGTCCTAGAATAGACAAGAAGAAAGCAGGATGGTAGAGTGTTAGTGAATGGGAAAGACAATTTTTTTGACTGCCTGGGAAGACCAAGCCAAGGCCTGGCACCCACAGAGTGAGGAAGAGTCTGCGTGGGTGATGTTCTTTGAGGACTCATCTACGGTCAGGCGGATCCTAGAGAAGACATGAGTCAGGCTGAATGTCCCTCTCACTTCTGAAAACTAGCTTTTTGGGCAAAGACTTTTCTGAACTACATCTTCGTCGTATAGTAAAGCTTTCTGTCAAGTAATGTTACAGTTTATACCTAGATGTCCTCTCTAAGTCTCATGTGCTCATAGGTGGGGCTTTTGGGAAGTGGTGTATCACGGGTGTGTGACACTTAGCAGCAGATTAGTCCATTGATGAGTTTATATCTAAATGTGATGTTGGGAGGTGAAGCCATGGCAGAGAAGGTGGGTGAAGGAGGACACGGCCTGGAACAGTGTAATTTTCCTCCATTCCGCCTTGGTTTCTCTCTCCCTGCTTCTTGACTGTCATGCCATAATCAAGCCTCCTCTGACATGCCTCTCTGCCTTGGAGCCAGCTGACAACAGACTGAAACTTCAACAAACCCTGAGCCAAAATTAACCTTTCCTTCTTTACAACTGTGGGTGCTGGGTATTGTGTCTCAGGGACAAGAAAGTAACTAAGACAAGTAGAAATACCTATTACTGTGAGAAGGCAAATGATCCTTGAACACCTATTTAATGTAGATTCCTTTATCTCCCAATACTATAATTAAACCTGAGCAAATCTATAAATGAAACCACATTAAAGTAAGATTAAATGATCAGAGAAGTATTCCTGAATGTGGTAACCTTTTCTCTCAAAGGATTAAGAGGACTCCATGAGGGTTTTCATTTAGCAGATAAAAATCCAGGACATCTGCTTAAATTTGACCAGTCATCCTGCATTTTATATGGGAACTATACTCAGGCAGATTAGTCAGCTTCCTTGTCTAGTGGGACACAGTACTTGACATCCACAGCTTAAAAGAGGAGAAGTTTAATTTGGCTTATGTTTTCATAAGTTCAGTCCATAGCTGACTGTTTCAAAGCAGAAACATTATGGCAGAAGGGCACAGAGGAACAGAAATATTTGGTTTTTCAAAAATAAGGTAGCTAAGAAGCAAAGCAGGGTAACAGTACTGGAGAGAAGGGGTCAGATGCCTTATACAGTACCCAAGGTTATGCTCTATGATCCATCCAAACACACTAAAAAATGTGCTTTACTAATCTGCTAGGCATTTCTTAATGCAGACAAATTGACATCAGGCTTAATCATAATTCTGGGGACTATTGTCTTGTTTTCTCCTCAAATAAAGAAAAATAAATTTTAGCAATAAATTCTGATGAGAAGTGGGTATCATATGGAAAAGAATACAGAGGCTTGGAACTCTACAACACTTTTATAGAGGCCTGGGCTGGGTATCTTACTCTAAACACTTGAAGTTTTCAGGTTTCTCTAGATTCCTACCCATGAATGGGAGGTAGAACATGTTGGAGCTTTACAGGTTACTCCTAGTTCCTTACATTTTTTACTTAGGGTCACAGAAAGTCATACTGAAAACAATCTTAGAAGTCAGGTAATACAATGCCACCCTCAGGAAACAGACGCAGAAATGTCTAATGAACTGCTCAATTATCATGAAGATAGTACCTCTGTGATCAAGGATTACTGATTTACATGCTCTAAAGGTCACTGAGCTGTAAGAAAGGATTCTCCATATATGAAGTATTTTCTCAGTAATTTTTCATCCATGGTTCTGTGTAGCAAAATTTCCCTGCAAAGCATAGTATCAACACTCAGTAGTGGTAGTTTCAACCATACAATGTAATTCTTCTTCCAACAATTCAATGTTGTTCTCTTATACATAGTGACAGGAAAACTGGTTTTATCTTGGCTCTGGACTATGGGGATAGTGTTGATTCCTGCATGAAGTTGAAAGGTAGAACTAGCTACTTGGACATGAGGGTAGGAATTTTTGTCCCTTATATTCATTTTGAAAAGTTCAGTTTATATTATATTAGAAGGTACTCATTAAATATGTTCTGAGTAATGCAGAAGGATCTGCAGTATTACAAGGTTTTCTTATAGGAAAAATCTGATTTTGTTAAATCATTTTGAAATAAGACTTATTTATATGCTTCTGCCTAAAAAATGTACATTATAGAAATTTTCTTGCAGATATACATCAAAGTGGCTCAGAGAATAGGCCCTAAAACTGACTGCTGAGTTAATCTTTGTTTCATACTTCCTAGATGTGCGATTTTTCTTTGTCTTTGTATTTCACTTCCTATGTTTACTAAATTGGGACAATAATGCTAGTATTATATTACCATATCATCTCATCAAATTTTTGAATAAGTTGATACAGAAGACATTTAAATTAGTGCCTATAATAGTTAAGGAGCTAAAATGTTAATTGTTATCTTTCTGTGTTAATGTTAACTTCACCCTATGTTACCAATAGGATATCTTATCCTTAATACTTAGTTCATGATTTATGGTCTGCGATGATCAGTGAATGTCTGATAATTCTTATATATCAGAAAAATTAAACTATTTACTTTAATATTTAAGAGTCCTTTTTTAAAATACCGAAAAATATGGTGGTTAAAGTAGCACTACTTGACTAAGCTACTTATTAATAACTATGAGAGAGAGTGGACTGAGAAGGATAAACAAACCTTTTGATTGACCTTTCTCAGGAGCTTGGGAGCAAAATATTTATACAGGAAGGAGGCAGTGTCTTCCCCTTCAAATCATGGGTCATGTCCACTTTGGCAAGTTCAGGCCCATTGATGAGCTTTTATTGTTAGAAATCCAAAGAAAATAGAGATGAGAGCCAGGTGCAGAGTGGCTTGTCAAGGTGTATATTTACACCATTTCCCCCTTCCTATGCATGAAGCATATCACAGAGTTTAAGTAACTCCATCCTGAATCTATTCCAATTTGGTTTTTTGCCCCCCATGCCAGGAAATCCACTTTGGTTCAACTTGCTGCTGTCCTTTCCACTAGTTATGCATAGTAATGCCTTCTCATCCTGCCCCTTGATTCTCTGAAGTGTTTCTAGCATATCATCCTTTGCGACACTCGTTATGTTCAGAGCCTCAGGAGCCTTTTAGTTCCCCTCTAGTTCTTCCTCTCATTTCCACAAGCTGGTTTTTCTTCCTTTGCTTCCCTGTTACATGTTTATGGTTCCCAGCATTCTGTATTTAGTCCTGTTCTCGTCTCACAATTTCATCTTTACTTATGTCTTATAGTAGTGTCATATGTTAGCTGGTATAATAGATTAAAATAAAAGGCCTCCAAAGATGCCAGATACTAATCCCTGCTGTCTTATTGGGAAATAAATATTGATAAATGTGATTAAGTTAATGGTCTTGAGATGGGGAGATTATCCTCAGTTATCAGGGTGGGTCTTAAATGCCATCATTTATTGTCTAAGACAGAAGAGGAGGGAGATTTCATAAAGGTAAAAGAGAAGGCAATGCAGTCACAGAGGCAGAGATCAGAATGATGCATTCACAATCCAAGAAATGCCATCATCAGCTATCAGAAACTGGAAGGAGGAGATAGACTCTAACCTACTCTTTTTAGAGGAAATGAGACCCCGCTGACACCATAATTTTGGTCCAGTGACACCAATTTTGGGTTTTTGGCTTCTAGAACTATAAAAAAACAAATTTCTCTTATTTTCAACCCAATTTAACATTGCTGTTTTCAAGTTTGTGATAGTTTGATACATACAGTAAACACAAGAAATGAATATAACAACATAAAATCTATGTTTTTAATTACCATCTTTTTCTAAGTGACAGATCCATATACCTGCTGGGCCTCTCCACCTGCTTTCCCACTTAAGTTAATGTGAGCCATTATGAGCACTAGAAAGGTGCTAGGTACTGTCCTAAAGTCCTTTAAAAATAAGATCTCATTTAACACATGTCTAATATTCACTACGACCATGTAAAATAGATACTTTATTGTCCTAGCACTAGGATGTGGGAAACAAGGCAGAGAATTTAGCCTATCTTAGGTTACAAAGACGCCAAGTGTTAGAGCTGAGACTCATAGCACAGTGTGATCTGATCTGGGTTTAAAGTGAAGCAGTGATGGCAATGTTCTGAAGCCTACTCAGAGCCTGTGCCTTGTCCAGGCAGCATCAGGGTCTCCGAGGACGCATCACTTTAGTCGGATTAAAAAATCCTTTACAGAGACCCTACTGAGCACCTGCCAAGTTCTCAGTGCTAGTTCCTTGGAGCCACAACCAGATGCAACATGCTGTTCTTGTTCAAATATCAAATGGAGGAGGCTAGGCTATACCCCAACTCTCATGCAATTTCAGATTGAGAAACTGCATCAGGAGAAAATGTGAGCCAAACAAAAATTCTTTGTTTTCTAAAAGACTCATTTTTATTGACAAATTCTTAACAGTACTGTGGCTGTCATGTCACCATGGACACTTTCCTAGTGTTGCCACTGGGCCTCTGGGGCAAAGGTGGAAAAGCTGAAACTGAGCTTCCTTTTAGCCTTGATGGAGTTCAACTTTCCATGCCACGTTTGGTAATCTGGCTGTGTGATATTCCTCTTTCTGTTCCTCACTCATTTTTATCACTTGCGTTGTGGACAAATAACATTAGCTACAATATCTTGGTCATTACTAGGTACTATGCCTTAAATCCTTTTCAGAATTCTACAAAGTATTGTTATTATTATTGCCATTTTACACCGGAAAATACTGAGATTTATGGAGGCTAATTTGTCCAAGCTCACACAGGTTGTCAGAGGCAAAGTAGAATCTGGATTCAAAAGATAAGACAATAAAAATTATTGAACTCTAAAAACAAATTTTCTTAATACAACCAAAATTGCTTCTTCATATCACTTTGGGCAGGACTGAAAAGGGGGAAAGACAGAACCAAGTTCTTCGTAGTGTGTGCTAACCAGCTTTCAATCACTATGACAAAATACCTGGCATGATCAACTTACATGAAGGAAAAGTGGATTTTGGCTCACACACTTGGGGGCTTCAGCCCATGGTCGTTTGGCAGTGTTGTTTTGGGGACTGTAGGGAGGCAGTACATCATGGAAGGAGCAAGTGGCAGAGGAAGTCGCTTTCCGTGGTGGTTAGGAAACAAAACAAAGAGAGAGGAAGGCCCAGGTCCCAACATCCCCTTTAAGGACCTGCTCCCAGTGACCTACTTTTCTTCCATGGGGCCAAATCTTTTAAATGTTTCACCACCTCCCAATAACACCATGAGCTAGGGTGTCAAATCTTTAAAAGTGGGTATTTGTGGGACACTTATCTAAACCATAGCACATAATTTAGAAAGAGGCCATCTCTGGTTCCTCTCCTTTCCCTAAAGAGCTAGATACCATGATTTTTGCCTCTGAAGATTGCCTCATCATTGGCACAATGGACTTTTGTAATTTGTTGTTGTGTAATGTTGATATTATTTGCATTATGTAAGTCTTTAAAGTATAACGCACTTCAATTTAAAAGAGCTCCTTCTATGGGTAGGGAAAGGAAGGACCTGGCCTTTATCTTCAGAATTCTGTGGGGATACCTTCTTTGTGCAGAGGTAGGTTTTGCTGTGAAAGTAAAGAAGGTGAAATTTCATGGGACTCTCACTTGCTTGGGGCATATGATCTTGTAACATTTTGAAAAGTAAAAATTTTCACCTCAACCAAGATAGCTGTCTCTTTCCATATCAAATTCCTCTCTATTTCCTGCCATGTTGGGTAGCCTCAGACTGTCTGCAGACATTTTGGGTCTTTGGCTAATGGGAAATTGAATTGCAGATCCCTTTACTTGTGTTCAATGAATTGTACTGATCTAGATTTTAGTCACGTCCAAGTATAATGATAGTTACTGCTACTTGTCTTTGTGCAGGAATGCATTCAGAAGTCACACTTATTTGGAATGACTGAATAAGGACACACGGGGAGAGGTTGTAATGAGATATAAGCCTGTTCTGTAACATCAGAAGTCTGTGGGCTCTAGAGGAGGACAAAGTTTTTAACTATTAAGAGCCAATTCATTTGTGGAAAGTTCTTCGAATCACGTTAATGAAAAGATTCATTCAAAGGCTTTAATTTTTATTGATATCAAGCTAATTCAGAAATTGTCTTCTATCAAAATATGTACAGGGCAATCAAAGAAGATGCATTTAAAACAAAAGCAGGAAAATGCCACAGGATATGTAATTTATCATTTTAAACATTCACAATTATATCTATTATTTATTCTTCTGTCCTTACTAAACAGGGGGTCCATAATGATGTATGCTTCAGTTTCTAAGAATTCTGAATCTTCCCTGGTCACTTCAGTGGGTAATAGTATGCTAAGGAATTAGACCTCTCAGTGACTGGTTGGTGGCACGAGGTGGGCAGGAGAATGCAGACCTATGGGAGTGGTTTGGGAACTGAACCAGGACATGGGCTCTCTAGCTGCAGTGGAAGTGACTCAGATCCTATACACTGCCTGGCCCCCATGCCTCACTCATATTTTTTCCAATGTTGTCTGTCTAATATACAAACAGCTGTTATCACTCCCCCAACCCACACCACATCTCTTCTCCATCTCCTATGGGAGTTTAAAACATCAGAATTAGAGGCACATTCCTTTGGATTTAAAAAACATTTCAGTCTTTGAAAATGAAATTATTAAAAGCAAATGTCCTTACAAGCAATCTCACTGTAAATCCATATTAAGTATTCTTTATTTTTGAGGTTTAGGTGATGTTGACGAGGAGGACATAAATTTTTGTTAACTACTATGCTACACAGTGTAATGTATACATCTCAGTCAACCCTAACACAAAAGGAAACTGAAATTTAAAGAGGTCACACAGTTGTAAGTGGCAGAACAAGAGATTAGGGCACAAGAAGAGTTAAGTTACAAACAAGGAGAGAAGGGCTTTAAAAGGTTCAGGCGTTTCCCAATCATGCCTTTGGCCATTCCTGCTTTTCACTGTTCTCCACAACTCTAGTAAAATGCTGATTACTACTTTTACTAATCACAAGGAAAAGAGTAGAATATATTCTACGTCATATATCATGTAACACAGTAACCCTGGGCAATGAAAGTTATCTTCCCCACCACAAGAAATAAAATTGGGATTAAAAGCCAAATGACACCTGAATTTCAACAAAAATTAATTTTCCTTTACCACAGGGAAAAGATTGTCAGGACAGCTAGCAACACATAGTTAAACATTAGTGTTCAATGGTTTGAAGTACATGGTGTTTTGCAATGGTGTGGTTTGAAAGCATTCCAGCAGAAAAGCTATTTTCTTTTAAGAGGAGTGCTCTCTGAAATATTTTCTTTGCTGAAATAATGTGATCCTTAATGACGTCTTATATGACCTAAACTTTAAATAGATCCTATTATTTCAGCTGACCTCATTTTTACTAGATTTTTACAGGTCACCAACGAACCATCAACAGCTTCCTGATAAATAATCCTACTTGCCCCCAAAAAACTGTTAGCCTATTAGTCTTATCTATGCGAACAGGAAGCTTTATACGTACCACACTTCCTCAGTGAATAATAAAGAACAAACTGAAATTCTGCAGAAAGGTCCAACATTGAGGTTTGCGAATGAAAAACAGATTGAAAATTGTAATTCTGCCCCGTCTCCCCCGCCTTTCATGCTGAAATTCTGGGGTTCATCTGACACAAGAATGGATTTATGGTACAGTCAGCAGTACAAGAAGTCAGGTCAGGAGTCACTCACTGGATGGCTCTATCAAAATAGATGGGTGTTTTAGCTTATTCAGTTACCTGGGGGGGGGGTCTCAGTTCAGAAACAATGGGGAAGGCGCCTTAACTAACAGCTAGATTCGTTCCCACTAAAATTTAACTTTTTACCATTAAAGACTCATCCTTTTGACTCTGAAGATCTTTAGGAATCTACTACTAATAAAATATAGCTGCAGTACTTTGTTGTCATGTACTCCAAAGCAAAACTGGTGCTTGATAGGAGAGGGGAGAGAGATCTTGTTGCCAGGAAGAAAAGTGATGAAATAGTAAAGTTGCTTTATTCAGATGGCTGCAGAGTAGGGAGCTGATGCTGGCCTCATCTAGCAATTTGTAAATGGGATGTTTGAACTTATGGGTCTTAACATGTTCATAGACTGAGGGTGTGTGTTTGGTGTGTATAAATGAAAAGGCTTATTATTAGATGAAGCCTCTCGTCAGCATAGTATGAAGTTTCTCAGGTAAGGGCATGCTTTATAATTAAAGGATTTCTGCATCTGCTAATTGGCCATGACATGTACCCTTTCTTTCCAACGCAAGATTCTGATTTTTGGTGATGATTTATTACAAATCTATTTTCTCATCAAGTTAAACCCAATGTGCTCAAGAATGTTTGGATAAGAAGACTCATTAAGATGTCCTTCTCTAAAAGAGGTGATTCTATCCTATGTTAGATGAAATAAGTCAGAAACATGATATTTAATCCAGTGTACTAAATATTTTTATTACTTATTCTGTGGCAATGATGCAAAATTTTGAGTATGTTATATGGTGGTGACTTTTACATTAAACTGAGCAGACCAGGTTGCATTTTTAAAACTTCAGCAAAGCTAGAAATGAAAGCTCAGCAGACCAAAGAACATTCCTCAGGAGGAATCGAGACTGAAGGACACAGGATTGAACATTTCCTTCCACACATAAAATGATTTTGGAAATATGGTGGATTGGTTATACTGTTACAAATGTATCAATGATGTAGGAAAGTCATGCCCAACTGACAAGTGAATGACCTACTGGTGACCATCAGGAGGTCCCATTTTTCATGGATCTGCTGGGAAAAAATGGCTGGTTATACATCATTTTCCTATGGTAATGGTACAATCTTATTTTTGCCACATGTAAATTATTTTAAACAATATATGGGGTGTAAATATGAGAATATAATACTTGAAATGAAGTAAAATATATTACAGAACTCTGTCTTCTCTTTCTATCTTTCTATGGGTGACTCTTCCATTCCCTTGTAGTTTAAAGAATATTTACACTCTGAGTCCCTACTTCATTCTGCCTCCACCATCCCCATTTTAGGCCAAGGGCTTTTCTGATCACTATGCAGAGTAACAAAATCACTTCAAAGCACAATCTCATGCTTGGGTGTGCTTACTCACATGCACGGAAAACTGAAAGATGTTATAAAATAATGCAAAAATCATAATATTTTTCTATTGTACTTTATTAATATTGCTAGTCAAGACCACTAAAATGACTTCATAGCCCTGATGGGTTGTGACACACCTCCAACCCCATTTCAAAAAACAGTACTTTATACCAGCATTATTCTTTATCCAGATATCTGCAGTAGACTAGTAACTGGTCTCTCTTCTGTTTTTCTCACCTATTTTCATCTAGCAGCAAGAAGGATCTCAAAACATGAATCATGTCGCTCGTCTGCTCAAAGCCTTCAGTGGCTTCTTCCCATACAATCCAAACTCTTCACCACAGACTCCATGATCTGACCTTTGACTTTCCAACCTAATTACATGCCATCTCTCCTTTTCTCAACATGCTCTGGCAACAGACAACTTGTTTCAGTTCCTCCAGGACATCGGATTCTTTCCTGCTTGGGTACAAGTTGCTCCCTCTGCCAGGAACACTTTCCAACTTCTGCTAGTTGGATGCAGCTTATACTTTAGTTCTTGTCTTACTTCCTTTAGAGAGGTCTTTCTTGACTACCTTGGTTTAAGCAGGTCATTTCTTTTTATTATCTGCTTCAGTCTATTGGAACACTTCCCACACTTGGAAAAATGAAGAAAAAAATATGGCAGCTAGTAAACTTTGCTCAAGATTGTGCTACATCCTGCTATAGATCCTCCTCCCAACAGGCAGGATGACTTGTTGGAAGGAGGATCTATAGCAGGATGTAGCACAATCTTTTGGGCCTGGATCATGTTTATCTTAAGTTCGAGAAACTGGACTTTGTAAACATGCCTTTATGTGATATATTGTGCCTATAATCACTGCCTTTTCATTTTTGCTTAGTAGTGAATCACATTAATTCTGAAAATTCTAAAAATTTACATCTTTACTAAGAAGGGTAAAGAAAAGGAAAGGTTTGGTTACACATAGGCTGGCAATTAAAAGACTGCTAGGTCACAGAATTAGTAGTGACAATAATAATCAAAGTGCCAATATCCTACAGAAAGGCAGTATTCAGGAGAAAGACTTAGAGGCTGCTGGAAGAACCCGGTCTCACCAGTTGGGTATTCTTCTTAAGATTTCTTCTTGCTTCAGAACTTAATTAGAGGGTTTTATATGGTGTTTCTATCCTTGAACCATCTTTCCTTAGCTTGTGGGTCTTTCCTGATATGGAGATTACAGTTAACTTCCAGGCTTTGTAAACGCAAAGTACTGTGGAAACTCCCATATGCTCCATTGTCCTAAGGGTAAAAACTTCCTACATCTGCTTGGGCAGTTCTAGATCTACCAGTTGATATTTGTACAACCCTGACCAGCAGCCAGATGAAGAAGGAAGATGAAGGATAAATTCTGGGTTCAGGTGGGGCTGGGAATCAGCCTGTGCCTCAGGCTCAGGTGTGCCTGAGCCTCATTAAAGGCATTAAAAATTGCATTCTATACTGCACTAAAACACGAGTTGCCATAGCCTGTGGCTCCCTTCAACTCTTGACACAGTTCACAACTCTGAGCCTCAGGTGAACGACCTGGAAAAGGACTCCTCAAACCTGTAGTTTGGAGTCATTTGGATCCCATGGGCCGCCTGGTGCTGTGCCTCTACCTCCGCTTTTGTTGGCCTCCACTTCTGAACATAACGTTGCACTCTAGTTCTGCAGAAGTGACAGCTGGTGTTGGGTGCCTACAATATGCCTGGCATATTCTAAAGCATATTTCTCTGCTGTAAGGCATATTTAGCATGCCCTGAGGTATGGTTTAAGGCATATTTACATGCATTCAATACTGCCCAGTTTGCTCTTCCAGCCTGTCCCGCAGTCACAATCTTGTGTTTATGCCTTCTTAGTCCTGCGCTAGGGAACATTTCCCAAAAGCTATGACATGAATGTATGTGTACTGCAGGTGGTGTTCCCAACAGTACCCGTGTCTTTATGGGTCCCTACAATTCCTCAAAAAAGATTTGCGATAATTATTTTACTCTTTCTTCCTGAGTCTCGACTTTGAAGAGTTTATTATGGTCATATGAAATGAAGTATGGGGTGCTTTTTAAAAGGACTGATTGTTATAAGTTCTCATAGGAAGAATCAATTTCAAGAATTTTGAAATTGAATTTTTCAGGAAAAAATATCCATCCCCAGGGCTCCTGCATCCAGCCCTCTACTTCATGATTTAATCACTTCAATTCAGAATAATGCATTCAGCTGTTCCCATGTCAGCCACTGACTTTTCCCAAGCAATGAATCATACTGAAGATGTGGCATTAACTAAGGCCTCATCATAGGTTAAAGGAACATGGACAGCTGATCTCTAGTGCTTCTGGACTTGTGGAACAAACCCAGTTTATTCTTGGGGCCAAGATGCTTTCAATTACAATTTATTAAAAACGAAATGAGTGGCTATTTTGGGTCTAGGGTTTGAACTATTACCTAAACCCTAATTGATCGTGGTTTGTGAGGTTACGCAATAACAGCCTTTTTCTTTGTTTATTTAAAGAAATATCCTTTTCTCGAACAATGTAACAGATAGGAAATACAGAAAACAGAGGGAATTTATCAGCATTTATGGAATTGCAAGGATTATCTGCTCGCTTGCAGTAAAAGCAGTCACATCAAAAAAGATTTCAACGGGCAGGAAACAAGAGGTCACTGCCTGCAAGGGATGGCCAACTCAGAAATCTGACTGCTTCAGGTATTTGGATAGAATAATTTAACACAGACACTGAGTCAATTTATTTTCTAATAATATTATGTTTAATATACTCTACTGAATTGGAATCAAAGTTCAATTTCTTGCTTCAACTAAATAATTAAAATACATTGTGGGTATTAGCCAAAAATAACAAAAACTAAAACAAAAAGCAATCAATCAGCCAACCAACAAAACAAACAACAAAACATAAAGTGGCACTGGTACCAAATGAAAGGGAAGTAGACTGGGGCCAGAGATGAAGCAAGCTGAATGGCTGGGTAAGAAGTCCTAGCAAGAGAAGGCTCTATATTTGAGAAGACCACAACACTGCAGTGAGACACAACTGTCCATAGGCTTCGGGAGGAAGATTTACATTCAATTTTACAAGATGAGTATTTAAGGTCCGTGCTTTGAATTAGGTGAGAAAAGCCTTTAAGTGGAAGAGTATAGTGCTATCTCTTTGGGTTTGTGAATGTTGAATCAACATTTTACTGTTTAACAATGGCCACTAAATGAAACAAAATGTCACCATTAGAGAGTCTTTTGTGGGAATGAACTGAAGGAAATAGCAGAAATCTAAATGGCAGATGGATGACTACTAAACATTTTAGATTTCTAAAGAGCTAAAGAGACGTCAAACAGAGCATCCCTTTTCCTTATAAGCTTATTAGTTTTCATACCATCTACTTTGATTTTTGGTTGGGTTATACAGTCATGATACTTAAATGTCCTAAGAATAAGAATGGAAATCTTAATGCAAATACAGATATGCTTATTACTGTAGAATTTAAGTAGTAACATAACACCCTCATAAAAGAATCTTTATTTTTTAGGACTAGGGATTGAACCCAGCGCCTCACACATAGCTAGGCAAGCTCTCAGCCACTGAGCTACATTCCCTAATCCAAGAAATGGTATGTTTTTTATTTTACATACCATGTATAAATGCGTAACTTGAAATTGATTAGTCATTATACATCAACTCACTAAAAAACAGAAGAGTGGCAGATGTTTCTGAAGTATTCCAGTAAAAGTGATATAAAGGTTAAATCTACAGTAAAATCCTATTAATCACATGTAACTGGGGCCTTGGAAAAATGAATCATCAAATCATTGAA
This sequence comes from Hystrix cristata, assembly GCA_004026905.1. Taxonomy (NCBI): domain Eukaryota; kingdom Metazoa; phylum Chordata; class Mammalia; order Rodentia; family Hystricidae; genus Hystrix; species Hystrix cristata. The sequence goes on along the minus strand of PVJO010000750.1, from coordinate 185,355 downwards.
AACTTTGAGAATGCTTACTAAAACTTTAAAACACATTCCAACCACAAATTATCTTTTTTAAGTAAGAAAAAAAATTTTTATCAGTTACCCAGAACACATTTAGGTTATTTAATTTAGATTATTTGTTAGGTAATTTTTGGGTTACGATAGTGATCATATCTTAATGATTTGTAAAATGTATCTATTGCAGTGGCTTAATGGCACTAGATTCATTCAGTAACTATTTGTCTGTATTATTGAATAGGGAATAAGAAAGGAGATATATGAAGGAAAAAAATAATCTAGGGGGGAAAAGGAGGAGAGATATATGTGTATACATATATATTATCGTCCTGACATGGCCCAGAACCTCCAGCCCCCACCACTCACAGGTAGCTCACAGGTAAAGGTTGTGAACTATGTTAAGAGTTGAAAGGAGCCAAAGGCTATAGCAAATCATGATGTAGTGCAGTATAAAATGCAGTTTTTAATGCCTTTAATGTTAATTTGATCAACACAGCCATTCAAAATGTATAATGTAAATTCTACAGTAAATGTTTTGATCAAATTTGTCTTTAATTAAATTTAGGAGACAAACTAAAATTTCAATTTTGCTATATTAAAAACAAGAAATTTAACCAGACATCTGGCTGTTAAATGTCATGCAGATAAAACATTTAAATAATTAGTTTGGTTTTCAATTTTTTAATTTCAATATTTGCTATCTTTAGACACAAAGTGGATTAAGAATTAGTCATAACTCAATTTCTTTGAGTTATGAAGAAAATGTGACTCGAAATAATGACCTATCCAACGTGCAAAAGGATTATTACCTTCATGTCAGAAACAATTTTACGTCATCTCTGTACTGGGTCTAGAGTTGTAATATATAAATGAAATACTTTACAACATAGTACAATGTAATAAATAAATGAAATACTTTACAATACTTTACAATATAGTACATAAATATATAAAATGAAATACTTTACAATATAGTATATATGTTCTAGTAGAATTTAAACTATTCTTAATGTTATCTCTATTCTTTTCTGTTTTCCTTATAGCAGCATTTCACCCTCTTAATGTTATGATTACTGATTTTATTTTTAAAATAGTGAGTTAAAAGTGCACTACTCTGATCAGAGAATGGACTCAATTTTCCTATTTCCACGCCATAGGAGTGAATAAGATACAGTACCTGCCTTGTAGTTGAGTACTTTAACTTTATCAATAAGCACTGTATTCCATGGAACAGAGATAATGCTGAAAGACATTCTACAAATAGAAGGGAAGACACACTAGAGAAGTCCTGAGATGTATTATGTACATGTACCAAATTCCCACAAGGAATGTAATCATTATATACTGTAAACATGTATTAATAAAAAAAATTGAAAAGCAACAACAACAAAAAAATGAACGATTTCTTTTTTTTAACCCACAGCAAAGCCATCCACTCTGGTCTCTGTGAGGGTGATGAACCACTGTCCACAAAGAATTCACATGTAGGAAGCAGGATGTAGTTGTCAAATTTTGCAATACAAATTTGAGGTATTTTAATGAAATCAGGGAGAAACTGCAGACCAAAGAATCCCTAGCATCATATTTTTTTCCTCTTCTAATATTCTAATAGGACTTTTTGTTAAGAAAAATTAAGAATGTCATTTCTTTTACACTAACCAATCACATATTTCTTAAGGAATGGCAAATTTCAAAACCTGACAAAGAGTTTTTCTATTGTCTTTCAAAGATATCTTACTGATCTGAATTTTGGACTCTCAACCTTCTTAACCATGTGTCCAACCAAACTTCCTTTTAATCACCAATGCCCCTACTAGAGTTGAGAGGTTTATCAAAAACTGATTGTTATTTCTGCATCTTCTAGCCTGTTCCATTGGTCCTCGGGTCTGTCTTCATGCCAATACCATGCTGTTTTTATCACAGAAGCTTTATAATTTCAAGTTGGGGACTGTGATGCCTCCTGCCTTATTCCTGTTGCCCAGAATTGTTTTTGCTATTCTTGGTCTCTTCTGGTTCCAGATAAATTTCATGATTGCCTTTTTCAATTCTGTGAAGTATGTTATTGGAATTTTGATTGGAATTGCATTAAATCTGTATAGTAATTTAGGAAGTATGGCCATTTTCACTATGTTGGTTCTTCCTACCCACAAACATGGGATATCATTCCATTGTCTGAAATCTCTTTCAATTTCCTTTTTTAGAGTACTGTAGTTTTCAATGAAAAGATCTCCAAACACACTCAAATATCTCATCTTCGACAAAGGAGCCAAACACCCTCACTGGAAGAAAGATAGTCTCTTTAATAAATGGTGCTGGAAAAATTGGCTTACCACACGCTGAACATGTCTCTCACCATGTACTAAACTAAGATCGAAGTGGATCAAAGATCTAAACATAAAATCAGAAACAATAAATCTCCTGGAGAATAAAATAGGAAGAACTCTCGAAGACATAAGGGTTGGAAAAAAATTTATGAATAGAACTCAGACTGCATGGGAAACAATTCAAAGAATTGATGCTTGGGACCACATCCTATTAAGAGGCTTTTGCACAGCAAAAGAAATTACTAATAGAGTGGGGCAAAAAAATCACAGACAGGGAGAAAATTTTTGCCAGCTGTCCCTCAGACAAAGGTCTAAAATCCAGAATATATAAAGAACTCAAAAAGGTCAAACCCCCCAAATTGAAAGACCCAATCCAAAAATGGGCATCTGAAAAGAATAGACAGTTCTCAGATGAAGTACAAATGGCAAATAAATATATAAAAAAGTGTTCAACATCACTGGTTATTTGAGAGATGCAAATTAAAACAATGCTAAGAGTCTATCTCATTCCAGAAAGAACAGCTATTATCAAGAAATCAACCAATAACAAGTGCTGGCGGGGCTGCGGGGAAAAAGGAACCCTCCTACACTGTTGGTGGGAATGTAGACTGGTCCAACCACTGTGGAAATCATTGTGGAGATTCCTCAGAAAACTACAACTAGAGGTTCCATTTGACCCAGCTATTCCTCTGCTTGGTATCTTCCCAGAAGAATTAAAATCATCATATCACAGTGATATATGCACAACCATGTTCATAGCAGCACAATTTGTAATAGCTAATTCTTGGAAACAATCTAAATGCCCAACAACTGATGAATGGCTAAAGAAGATGTGGTTTTTCTACAGAATGCAGTACTACACCACCATAAAAAAGGATAAACTAGAGTCATTTGTATGTAAATGGATGTTCCTTGAGAATGTACTATTAAGTGAAATAAATCAGACACTTACCAGTGCATGCCGAGTTGTTTCTCTGATACGAGAAACCATGGGTATAGGTGGGGACAAAGGGGTATAATAGATACTATGTTTAAAAAAAAAAAGAGATGGTATTCAAAAGAAAGGAGAACTAGACAGGGAAAAGGAGGATAGAGAAGAAGGTTAAAAGAAAAGTAAGATGAAAGGAAAAAAATGGAAATGTGTAAATAAACTTGTTGCAAAAAGAGAGGGGTGGGTGAATGGAAGCGCGTGGAGGGGAAGAGGGGGGAAAACCAAGATACATCATGTACAGGTACAAAATAACCATGTTGATTATGATCATTGTGTATATAATGTACCAATACATGTTCTTGGTAAAATAAAAACAAAACAAAACAAAACAAAAACTGATTGTTTCTTGTCTGAAGCTCCTATGGTTCAACTGTCAGTAACTTTCATAGTTATTTTTCTCCTCTATATCTTCTCAAGGATAATTTACCACCATCCTGAAGCCTTTCATTTTGTTAAAAAGTTAAAGTTGACTTTCTTTTACACAATACACTAGAATAAATTCCAGGGTCTTATTAACACTTTGTAGTCTGTCATTCATTGTCATACTCCTGGAGTTTTCAAGGTGGTCAGAGTTCTCTTCCAAGAGTTTTGTTTATAGGGAAAAACTAAAGATGTTCATTATCCTTGTAGCTTCAAGAAAAATCCTTCAATCTTATTTTTGTGTTATGCAAATTCTAGATTCTGTATACAAAAATGGTGCTAGCTAAATATATGCTTGGGTTCAGATACAGTCTGATTATGTGCTACAAGTGTTCAAGAGCCAGAAGCTTGGTCCTTAGTGTGGTGTTATTTAGGTGGCAGAACTTTAAAACTACATCTTTGAAATATTAAATGTTCATATAAAAGTTATCAACTATTAGTGGCCAATAAATGTACGAAAGTAGTTATAAAGGAAGAACTGGCTGAAAATACATCAAGATGAACTTGACAGATGCACAGATGATGGACTTATTTTTTACAAGGTACACATACATTTTGGGCCAAATTCCTTTTGGAAAAGAATAATAATTTGTTATATTCCCCCCTCCTACCCCTTACAAAGCCTCACAAGTTCTATAAAGTAAACACCAACATTTTCTTCAGAGCAGTTCTACATTTTCCAGCACAATTATAAAGAGGGAAGACATTGTAATATTATAGTTTACATATTCACATTTGGTAGTTTTTGAAAAGATACAGTATGTGTACTCCTGATTTATATTTTGAAAATGAAGGTAACTTCTGAACACCTCTGTTGTTTGATACAAGGGAAACAGTGTGGTGGTCCATGGGACTTGCAACATTGAAACAAGGAGTATTTCACCAATGGGACTGCCATGTCAAAACAGGAAGAACTTCTGACATAATCAGCACTGATAACAGTATAAGGAAATATTGGCTAATCTTTCTGATGAAGAATTTTATTAAAGGAAAATCCATATTGAGTTTAAGCGTGATGATGCAGGTCTGACCAACAGTATCTGTTGCCGACATATTGAATTTCCTTAAGATTACTGTTCTGTGACCTTGAATGGAATTATTTTTATGTGATAATACACTTCAAATAAATACAGTTAAAATTACTGTAGAAAATTATACTTAACAAGATGCTCAACAGTAATAATGATTTTTATGAGCTGTTGACAGGATGGAATATAACCCTCTGTGTAGCAAAAGGATTCCTTCAAACCTAGCTATTTGTTACTGATCATTTAAACCCACCCACATAGATGTAAGACAGAACAGTGTGGCTAAGTTACTGGGCCATAAGAGCAAATGAGTAACTTTAACTTCTCTATAACTAGCTGTATAAACATGGTGAAAATCAGCTGGCTTTCCTCTATCTACAAAATCTGAACTACATACTGGTCAGAATAGTTTTGAGAATAAAATAAGACAATATAGAGAAAAAGGGCTGTAAAATTTAAAATCACAAAAGTTAATTTTTTGATTTCTAGTAACATTCAATTACTAAACTGTTATTTCCAGACTAACCTGTAACTCGTATAATCTATTATATTGTTGGTTCTTTATAGGTCCTAAATAAGCATTTATTTCCCTGAAGAAACGGGAAAAATCATTTAAAAAGCACCATTTCCCCTCAAAAAGTTAGTTTACCAAGTGAATTTTGATTTTTTACACGAAACACTCTGGTTGCCACTCAGCTAAACACTAACTGGACAGCAGGGAGACCTCCAACTTACTGTGCAATGAATTCTACTCTGTGCATACTTGGAAAAGGATGCTGCCCCACAGTGATCTCAGAGATGACTAAGATTTGCCTTACAAAGGAAGCTAACGGGGTTGGGGCTCATTTCTTAGGGTGTCACTGCTCTGCCTGCAAAGCATGGTGCTTCAGAGTCATGCGGCATCTGTAGATAGGCTCAAAGGGTAGAGGCAGTGGAAGGTGGAAAACCAATGGAGACAGTGTCCAAGCTGGTGTGGAAAGACCAAGCCAGGACATGATTATGAAAGGGATACTGGCTAAAGGCTATGAGAAGGGGAAGTACTGGGCTTAACAGCAGTTCTATGAACACCTCTCTCTCTCCTTTGGTTATGAGATTGGAAAAAATAATTTCATATTTGTTTACTTCCTATCTGCTCAGCTAAACCATTTCTGAGAAGACAAAGCAGAGAAAAGAACAAGGGAAAATGGTACTGTTAGTAGTGTAATGGGGCTACTCTCCATATCCTCCATTGTCTCCCTGTATGTGGGTTTCTTACAACTGCTCCACAAGGCTGTTAGCTTGGTACCTCTCCAATGCTGCAGAGGACATTCGTGGCTGGAATACTCTTCCAACAGCCTAGTCAGGTCATTCTACATTCTAGCCCTCAGCAGTTGCTTCAGGATAAAACATCTCGGTCCCCATAGTTATATCCAATCTGTACATTCAGAACACAGAAAAAGAGTGCAGTACCAATTCAAATTTAAGTCTAAAGAGAAGACAAGGAGAGGGCCAACTCCAAGAATTTAAGGGACTCCTAGAATGTAAGGAAGCCATATACAATGGGTCTGACTCAAGGCTCTGCCTTTTCTTTTAGTAACTTAAACTTCTTATGCCATTTTCCCATCTGGGAAATGGGTATATACTATGTAACGCTCTGGTTTTAAAGAAAATTTAAAAGAAATAATGTATCTAAAATATTGAGAATACAATTTGTCATATAATAACAAATTCAATGATGGAAACTATTATTAACCTCAAGACTGAATCTTTCTTACCATGTTAAATTCAGACTGAATGTCAGTGTAACTTGTGTATCAAGATCAACTAATTATGTGTTTTAGTCCCTCAAAAATAGGGCTTTCCTTTAAAAATTTCAGATAAATTTTTTGCTTACTCAGAAAGCAGTCTAGACTGTTCATGTTTCAGTTCTGTTGTGGTTTTAACTTTAACTCATAGAGTTATATTGTCATGGGTCTGTTTTTCTTTTTAAGTGGAGAAAAATAAATTGCTTATCAAATAGGTTCAGGCTAAAGCCTCCTGACTCCTCCCTCCAAAGCAAATCCATCTAAATTTAATCCACAAGTAACTATGATGAGAAATATCTTGGCTGTGAATATGTTTGGACAGTGTAGAATTTCTCATTTGACAATTATTTTGGTTATCTAGAAAAAAGTAAATTAATGCTCGTAATTGCAAAATTTGCAATCTAATATAAGGCTGAATATATTTTCTCAGAATATAAATAAATATCTGCTTGAAGTTTGAACAGCGAACAACGTACACTTGCATTTAACGCCATGTACGAAGTGGTAACTATGCACTAGGCACACATTAATCCCATGATTAAATTGCACACCAAGACACCGCCACAAGTAAGATATCCCAGGCGTTCCAGTGCAGGAGGCAGTTGGGGTCTACATTAGTGCTGGAGTAGCGAACGATTTCTTAAAATCTTAAAGAAAAAAAAAAAAGAAATACCAACCACAAAGCATTCGCAGCTAGCGGGAAATGGGGTGTTGGTGTTGTTTCACTGTCGCTGGGACCATCTTTTCCCAGCATGGGGCAGCAACAGTACACCCTTTGTATCTAGCTTCATGCTCTGCTTCCACCTTTCAGCTGAGTGCTCCATTGTTGGGGGAAAGCCAATGGAGCAGCTGGACAAAGCAGGTAGCCTTTGCTTGGGAAAGAGGGACCAGGCAGCAGTGGCTGATGGTGCAGTACAAACTGTGGCTGGCTTTTGGGCCAAGATCACTAAGCAGCTTCCAAATAATTGGCAGCCTCTGCAGCCCAGCAGGAAAAGCAATCTGGGCGTGCACAGGTGCTTACCAGCTCAGAGACTTTCGGTTTTGTCTTTTCACTATTCACTAAAATAAACTACAAAATAATGACAATGAGGCCAAATCTTTGCTTTTGTTTTTCTTTTCTGGTGCAGTATATCTAATACATGATCAACCCCTTCGGCCTTGTTTTAAGAATTTCTATCAGTCTTTGAAGGAAATATTTTAAATATCTTCCCTTCAAAAACCTTTTTGTTATTTGTGCTTGCCATGGTTTCCAATGAGAAGATACTAGTTAAGCCATGGACACACTATTCCTGGCAAAAAAAACTAAAACACATTCAGTCAAGTGAACTGTGCTCAGGCCCTGACTTCTGGTTTACTGGTTGTACAACTTTGGGTAGTCTATAAGCTTTTGGTTCCTCTGCTTCCAAAATCACTGACATGGGACCTTCTTGAATTGAAGGTTAAATGAGGTATTCTGTATAAAGACCTGAGAAGAGTATGGGCGAAAAGTGCTCAGTAAGTTTTGCAAGCATCACAAACTTTTACCCCAATGCACTGCCAATTTCATTTCTCAATAAGGGGGTTTACAAATCCTATCTCAAAATTCTCTAATTTTTCTATACTCTTCCATGTGTCGATAATGACCTCCAATTTTCCTTTCTCCAACTACTTAGGGAACATTCGCTTTTTGCAAGATCCAATGTAAACGACACTCTTCTTCCGGATTTCTGTTACCATATTGTAGCTAACCCACCACCCAGTGTTGGAACGTAATTCTCTCCTAACACAGATGCAAATGAACCATAATTATGTACTGGTGTGTTATGCTCAGTTGACTAAGGGAAATGCAGTCATTCTTAAACCCACAGCACGTACCTTGGTCACGGTCACACACACACACACACACACACACACACGCACGCACACAAATATGACTGAGTAGGATGGCTCCCTTTGAGCACGGCTGGACAGTGGAACATAAGGATGTGCTTGGAAGGAGGCAGTGGGCTTCAAGGACCGTGCAGTAGCGCTCCCCCCCACCGCCCTCTTCTCCGGGTTTAGGCTCCGTGCTAGGGGACACGGGTTTCTGCCTTCAGGGTCTGCCTCCCTCCAGGGTTTCCGGGTTTGGAACATAGTTCCGCGGGGCACCGGCAGGGGGCGCCGGGGCTACGCAGCTGGATGAGCCACGGGTGACACCCCGCACGCCACCCTCACCCCTGAGCCGCGCAGCTCTAAGAACCAGGTCGAAGCACCCCCAGTATAGAGGGGAAGATCCCTCCCCCCTCCCCGGCTTGGCAGCCAAGGCTGCGCTGGACCTGGCTAAGGGCGTCTGCAGTTTTTTCGGCATTTTCACCTCAGCTTCCCGCAGCCTCCACATAAAGGGAAAGCTGCTCTGGATTAGTCTGCAAAGAGGCAGCGAGAGGCTGAACTGATGGCGCGAGGAAGTGGGGTGCTTTCTAGCAAACTTGGGGGTGCGAGCGCGAGTGCGTGAGGGCGCTACCGAGACAGTGCTAGAGCTCTGCCAAGCGACCTGGGCGGGAGAGAGCTACTCTGTACACCCTTTCGGCTTGTTCTTTATGCGGCGTGGGAACAGCCCATTGACATTTTTATTCACTCGAAAAGGCAAACCTTAGCGGGCAGCGAAGAACGTGCGTCGCCTCCTCCGCGCTCCTCCCGGGCCGCGCGCCTTCCCGGGCACGCTCCGGCCCCGGGCCTGGCGATTGGCTGCGGGTCGGCCGTCACCGCGCGAACGCGCCCGGCCCCACCGCGCTCCCGGACGCTCGCGCGCGGCGGAGGGTGCCGCCCCCACGTCGTCTGGGCTCGCCCCGAGTTCCTCAGGGCTTCCCGAGGTTTCCAGAAACGAAACTCAGCTGTCCGCAAGCCCGTCCTCTGGCGCACCGGTCCCGACTTGCGTGGTCGAGTGGGCTCGGAGCGGGCGTGTAAGCAGGGCGGTCTCGCTGGACGCGGACACAGTGTGAAAGGAGGGCGTGAGGCGCCTCCGAGGCCCCCAGCGCGTAGCCCGACGCGCTGCATCTGGCCAGAGTTTTGTGCTTGGGAAGTTTTTGCAGTTGTGAGCTTGTGGTCCTGATTGAGTTTTGACAGTTAGTTAGGAATGCTGGGCCACTGGAGGTGTCTTCTCGTTGAGGGAAAAAGGGGCGTTGGGGCGAACACCCTGGCAGCAAACCCGAACCCGCGATCTGGCCGTCAGCGCTCCGCTCGCTCCTCAGGCCCACTGTGCGCCGGGCGCCCGGCGAGAGGAGGCGGGGGGCGGCGCCCTATGCAGATGAGGAGGGCGTGGCCAGCGCGCCGCTTCGGGGCCCCGGAAGCCCGGTATAAAAAAAGTACTGAAGCTACTTCCCCCGCTCAATTGCTAAAGCTCCAGAGACGTGAGCGAGTGCGCGGCGCGGAGGCACCGGGCGCCGCCACCTCCCGGACCACCACAGCTGGGCCGGCAGGGCCGCGGGCGGGGGCGTGGGGCGGAGAGTCGGCGCGGGCCGCGGAGGTCTGGGCAAGACGAAGTCACGAGAGCCGCCGCGGGAGCGCACTCGCCGCTCCTGGAAGTGTTGTGGCCTCGCGCTTCCTCGCCCGCCGCGCTCCTAGAAGGGGCGGCCGCCTCCAGGTGACACAGACGGGACTCTCGCTTGCGCTTTCCGGATGCATCCGAGATACTTTTGGTGCGGGGCTGCCCTGCGGGCGCGGCGCGCGGCCTGGGAGAGCGGGGGCAGGGGAGGGAGCCTCAGCCAGGAGCCCCGGGGCCGAGGGCGTCCGCGGGGGAGGGGGCGCGCTGGCCCCTGCGCAGCCCGGACCGCCGCGCGTCCTCACGCGCGCCTTCCCGTTCTTCTCTTTCAGGACTGACCAAGGCCAAGTGGCGCTCGGCGGGCACTACATGGCAGAGGGCGAAGGGTACTTTGCCATGGCCGAGGACGAGCTGGCCGGAGGCGCCTACATCCCCCTGGGCGGCGACTTCAGCGGCGGCGATTTTGGCGGCGGCGGCGGCAGTTTAGGCGGGCACTGCTTGGACTACTGCGAAAGCCCCACGGCGCACTGCAACGTGTTGAACTGGGAGCAAGTGCAGCGCCTGGACGGCATCCTGAGCGAGACCATCCCGATCCACGGGCGCGGCAACTTCCCCACGCTGGAGCTGCAGCCGAGCCTCATCGTGAAGGTAGTGCGGCGGCGCCTGGCCGAGAAGCGCATCGGCGTCCGCGACGTGCGCCTCAACGGCTCGGCCGCCAGCCACGTCCTGCACCAGGACAGCGGCCTGGGCTACAAAGACCTGGACCTCATCTTCTGCGCGGACCTGCGCGGGGAAGAGGAGTTTCAGACTGTGAAGGACGTCGTGCTGGACTGCCTACTGGACTTCTTACCCGAAGGGGTGAACAAGGAGAAGATCACACCACTCACGCTCAAGGTAAAGCGCTGGGGACGGGGTTGGGTTCTGACCCGAGACGGGCGGGGGCAGAGGGCAGAGGGCCGACGTCAGATGCTGCGATTTGCTGCCGTCACGGGCTTGGGAACGCTTATTTCTGTTCTTTTGTTTTTCTCAATGAGCGACCTGAGGTGCATGGAGGATAGTGAGTGTTTTCGCTTACTTAGAGCTTCGGTGGCACAACTCATCTCTAGCTTCCTCTTCTGTCCTCCCTTCTCTTCCTTCCCCGTGTGGCTTAACTCTTAGCTTTCCTTGCTGGAATCTTGTTCAGAGTAGATTCTGATAGGTGGAAGAATGAGACGGTGTAAATAATTTTTTTGAGTCATTTTATGATCCAGTCTTTGGGAAGTAGCAGCCTGAAGCAGAACTGAGTCAATGGATTTTTTATTGAACTGGAAAATGTGAATAGATTTCAGAGCAGCTTTCAGCTGACTCCCTGTGTTGCATATAAATTTGATGGTTCTCCGTGTTGGTTCACATGTTAAGGGTATCGGGGTAATAGCCCCTCCCCCACACCCACACAAGTTTAATTCACGTTTTATATATAATTAGTAAAATTGAAGGCGATTGGGGCTGGGGATTTAGCTCAGTGATTAGAGCACTTGCCTTGCAAGCACAAGGCCCTGAGTTCGATCCCTGGCACCAAAAAAAAAAAAAAAAAAAAATTGAAGGCGATTTAGTTCGTATTTGATTATAAGTGAAGAACTGTAGAATGTCCCTGGAGGTGCCCTCAGATATTGATTGGTAACATTGATTGCCTTGAGGGAAGGTGGACTGGGTGGCTGGGGACAAGGGGGAGAAGCAGACTAACACAGCACTGTGTGCCTTAGTGTGCCTTTTGGATATTGAGTGGATATCGTTGTGCCTATTAGACCATTAAAAAAAAATTTCAAAAGTCAGACATGACAACAGAATCTCTTGGTATTCTGCTTCGTCTGCCAAAAGCCTCAAACGATTACTTCTAGTTTCTTTCCCAGACAGTAAAACTACTCGTTAAATGTATTTTTTGTTGTTCTGTTTTCAGAAGACTGTTTAAACCTGTAGGTAGTGTTTTGCTGAAACCTGACAAAACAAAAGGAAAATAGCAAAATAATTCTCAGCTGTAAAGAAGATGTATTTATTTTCTAGGTTTGCTCATTTTGTTTTGTCTTTTAAATTATAGGAAGCTTATGTGCAGAAAATGGTTAAAGTGTGCAATGACTCTGACCGATGGAGTCTTATATCCCTGTCAAACAACAGTGGCAAAAATGTGGAACTGAAATTTGTGGATTCCCTCCGGAGGCAGTTTGAATTCAGTGTAGATTCTTTTCAAATCAAATTAGACTCTCTTCTCCTCTTTTACGAATGTTCAGAGAATCCAATGACTGAAACTTTTCACCCCACAATAATTGGGGAGAGCGTCTATGGTGATTTCCATGAAGCCTTTGATCACCTCTGTAACAAGATCATTGCCACCCGGAACCCAGAAGAAATCAGAGGGGGAGGCCTGCTTAAGTACTGCAACCTCTTAGTGAGGGGCTTTAGGCCAGCCTCTGATGAGATCAAGACTCTCCAGAGGTATATGTGTTCCAGGTTTTTCATCGATTTCTCAGACATTGGAGAGCAGCAGAGAAAGCTGGAGTCCTATTTGCAGAACCACTTCGTGGGATTGGAAGACCGCAAGTATGATTATCTCATGACCTTACACGGAGTGGTGAATGAGAGTACAGTGTGCCTGATGGGACATGAAAGAAGACAGACTTTAAACCTTATCACCATGCTGGCCATCCGGGTGCTAGCAGACCAAAATGTCATCCCTAATGTGGCGAATGTCACATGTTACTACCAGCCGGCTCCCTATGTAGCAGATGCTAACTTTAGCAACTACTACATTGCACAAGTTCAGCCAGTATTCACATGCCAGCAGCAGACATACTCAACTTGGTTACCCTGCAATTAACAATCATTTAAAAATGTCCTGTGGGGAAGCCATTTTGGACAAGATAGGAAAAAAAGAAAAAAGAAAAAAAAAAGGAGCAACCCAGCCCTAATGAGGGATGTGCTTTATGCAGTGATGATATGCTCCTGGTTTTAAGCTTGGCAAAGCTTATGGATCTTTTCATTGGTATTGGGAGCATGATCTATAAACCATCACTGTTTAACTTCCCCTTATCCTCCTACTCAATTGGATTCTACCTTGGAAAGAGACCTGTCATTTAAAGCAACCAGGTTCTCCTAAAACAAGGGAAAAATGCTTGATGACAATATGGGTTTGCAGTAACTGCTCCCGTAGCTTTTCCGTGGTGGGGAAAAGTGGTTGAGAAGCCTTTAAAGTGGATTCACAGAAGGGAAAATGCAGAGGAAAATAAAGTCTCACCCCACCTTGTTTATTAGTTCAAGAGTTCAGATAGTCACAGCACAGGAAGAAGGGGAACTCCAACATCGGAATTATTGTCTGAGCCCTGTAGCAAGTGCTTTCTGTAGAATGATCTTGTTGGGCTAACAGAAACAGCTTATTCTGAATGAACAGTAGTAGGTTGGTGCAGTTCTCATAACGAACAGCAGAACTTGTGATGACACAATCCATTAATTCCAGCTGCGTACGTAGCTCGCATTTTTCAAAATGTAAAATGCAAGCAAAAACAGCTGTAGCAAAGAAATTATGCTCAAGGACCAAAGATTTAAGAGATGAAAATACCGAAGTACAGAGATATAGAATATAGTTATTATATTTGTTACACACCAGTATACATCAAAGTGCCTGTTGCTTTCTGAAAATTTGAAGTGGAAAAATTATTTTATGGTTTAATAATAATTTTATTTTATTAGGGACTCAGAAGAAAATAAAACAACATAAAAGCTTGTGAATGGTGGAGGAAGTGCCCTATTTTTTCTTGGCAAATACGTGTATAAAGTTGACATTGTTGGTGTGATGTTACCATAGGTACATGTGTATATTATGTGTGCATAGGCATACATATTGTGTGTGTATGTGTGTGCACTACATTGACTATGATCTAGAGCAATGTGTCAAATAGGAAATGTTTAAATACTGTGTGCTTTTTTGTTTAGGATGACATGAAACATGGGCATATTGCAATGATGAATTAAAACCCACATCTAAAAAAACTAAAGCAAACAACGGAAACAAGTAATATATTTGATAAAAAGAACAGAGATTTTACATTTTTAGTGAGGTTTTGGGTTTTTTTGTTTGTTTGTTTTTTTGTGAGCCAGAGAATCCCACAAATGGCAGAATGTTGTTTGGCAGAACACTTTAAAAAAAAAAAAATATTTGAACTGCCATCTTGACAGTTTGAGCCCATTTTTTTTTTTTTTTCTTTTTGAAGTAATTGCATGCCTCCATGGTGTGTAATCTTGTGGATCATGAATCAGTGGCAGGCTACCTAAATCCCTAACTGCTAAAAATAATTTCTGGTGATCTGAACACTACTTATAAATATTTAAATGAATTTTTAAATGAATGCATTCTGCATTTCAGGACCACTAGAATTTAGTAAATGTGAAATGACCCTTTTTAAAGAGTATTTGCACAATTGCATAAAGTTTATATATGAGATATATATTATATATAACATTTTATAAATTTATGCCGGTATGAAACATCTTTGATCTGGTTGTCTTAACTGCGTTTAAATATTTAGTACTGTATTTTAAATTTAATCACTTTGCATTAAATCAAACCCAACTTTATTTTCTCTTTTTCAAGGGACCAGTTATACCCTTGTGAAACGAGCTAGCATTACTATTTTAGTTTGATGACAGCTAATCCTAAAACTGTCCCTTTTCCCACTCTTCTAGACACTGGTCTCTGAAAATGCATTTGTTAAAACTAACACATAAAAGCCACATAATCACCACCAACCCTAGTGGAAGACTGCCTACTATGATAATTCCCCTGAAGACCCAACCAGAAAAATTATGTCATTAAGGAGAGACCAGGGAAGAAAATAGTATTCTCCTAGTGGCAGTGTAATTTGTTTGTCTGCTATCTGGGCATCTTTCACATGCTAAATACTACATTAATCCAGGTCAGTCTATCTGGATACCCATGCATTTTTGAAGCCTTAACGGGAACCTGATGGGCTTGCTGTAGCAGCTTCCTAGTCAATTCTATCAGAGCTGTCACAGCCCCTGCACTGCCACTCACTGTTTTATAGGGAACTCTTCTACTCCCAAGTTGACTCAGTCTCCCTCACCCTACCCCTGGGTTTGAGAAATTAATTGCAAAGTCCTAGGAAACATTATTCAACTTGCAGAATAAGCCTGGCACTCATCTGTTGGAAACCAGAGCTCTGCCTGCTTGGCCATTTGAAAGTTTTCTCAAAGAAAACTAAAGGAATGCTAAGGAACAGAGGAATAGCTGGCGATTGGGTTTTTCCTCATCCTAACTCAACAAGTGAGTTTTCTACTAGTTTAGAGTGTGGAGGTGTGTGATGGCTCTTCCATAGCAGCAACCTGCTGTTAATTTGTGACACAGGTTTTTGTTTAAAAGAGCCTTATTTGAAAATATACTTTTCATTTATTTTCTCAAATATTTATATTCTTTTCTTGCTTACTTCAGGGTTGGTAGCTTAGTTGGTACCTGGCATTCAGTTAGAACAGGCTATACTCGACAACTTTCAGCATTTACTTTGAGACTTACGTAATTTATTTCTCTTTTGTGTGTACTATAGTCTTGTGCATACGTAGTTGAAAGTGCAGTGTGATATATGTCTCTGTGGATGTGTGGCCTAAAAATTTGAATGTCTGGTGAGAGCTGTGTGTGTAGGTCAGAGAAAAGAACAGCTCTCAACTCCTGATTAGTGCCTGTGGTTTGTTTGCTTTTGTGTTTATCTGGCCTAGCGTGCTGTTACTTTGAAATAGGAAGAAGTCTTTTTCTTCTGGAAGCTCTTCTCACCTGTTCAGTCTGGCATTCAGAGAACACTTAGCTTGTAACAGTGCCCTCTTAAAAAGTTTACTTCATCTGCGGTAAATCCAGCTGCTTCAACAACTCCTACATCAAGACGGACTTTTCCCTTCCAGAAATGGGATCAAGGATGTTCTCACTTTGGTGTTGGGTAGCCTATTTCAATGTGAGTCTAAAAAAGGCAAGAATGGAAGAGTTCCTATAATCCAAGCCAAGAAGGAAATGAAATGAGAAATGAACATACTATTTTTACCACCCTTTTCTGTTTGCTTATTGTTGATTGCTTTTCTGTGCATAAGGTTGTTTTCAGTGCAATGCTTGTTAAATAAATATTGTGAATTATTTTGTAAATGAAATGTATTATGTTGAAAGCTGTCAGAAGCTGTCAAAAATAAGCTTTTTTGTTGTTGAAGATGAAGTGTGTTAGATGAAACCAAAAAGTAAAAAAAAGTGACTTCATATATAGCACCTGTTTGAATATAATCTTTCTTTAAGATTTCTTTTAGCATAGTCTTTTCAGTGCTAAGAAAGAATCTCTATGTAATATTTTGTTATAATACTGGCTTGCTAACAAAGTAAATGGTAAAAGTACAAATTGGGAAGATGTCAAGGTAACTGGGAAGATGTGCTGCAAAGCTTTGCAGAGTGAAGGAGGCTCTGCCTGCCGACTGTCTCTCCCTTCCACCTCTCTACAACCGTTGCCTCCCCTGAGGCATCCTACTGCAGCAAGCTGCACCTTGGGTCGCTCTTGGAATGTTTTGACTGAAGTGTGTCACAGGCAGCAAAGGAGTTGATTGAAAATGGACTCTTGAAAACTGACAAGTTTGAATCAGTGCTAGAGGGAACAGATTGTGAATTTTGTTTACAGCATCCAATATTTGGATTTTTTTGTAAATAAAAAGAAGTTATTTTTTTCTATGGATTCGTGTCTGCTGTCTTTAGTGTTTTGCCCTGGCTAAAGATTATGTCTTCTGAATCCCAAATCATGTCCATTAGGAAGCATGTGGCAATCCAAGGAGAAGACCAGCCTTCAGAAACACTCCGATTGGAGCATAGAAGTGAGCAAGTTGGGTGCTCGCCAGCCCATTTCTGACTGACTCAATGATCTTCAAAAGAATCTAGCTGATAGACGCCTAACTTTTGTGCATGAACTTAGTAGTGTTAAGTAACCCAGAAGATGAGGCTGTTTTTCAGTATTAGTAGAGACTTGTGGTTCTGTATTTCAAGGCTCTAGCAGCTCTGAGTAGGCCATAGATTTCATGAGTAACCCAAACACTGACTCCATCATCACTGGAGATATATATACATATATATATATATATATATACAGACACACATACATACACATAAATATATACATACACACATACACATAAATATGTATAGGTATATATGTAAATGCATATAAGTATGTATATGTATTAAAAATATATAAACTGAGATGCTATCAGGTTATTCAGAGTGTTTAGTTTGGGTGAAATAAGTATTGGTAGCCAGGAATTGGAAGTAGAAGAATGGTCAAAGCATTCAGTACATTGCGTTGTGTGTGTGTTTGTGTGTGTGTGCATGTGTGTGTGTGTACACATGCATGGGTGTGCACAGATGCACTTGGTGCTAAGATGTCACCCTTTTGGCTGGCACTTAGAGTACTCTCACCTGTTAGAATTGCTAGGGAGCATACATTGCCTGGTAATTACAGTTTTGCTTGTATAGTTCTGAAGACTTTCTCAATAATTAGTAGTATTGAGAATTTGGGAAGCTTAGGTGCTATAGGACATGGTTTAAAACCATTTTAAACCTTGAAGTTGCTTACAATGCATGTTTCACATTGCCTGTATGAAAGAGCCACTCCTGATACTAAAGGCCAGCTTCCTTCATGCATCATGAAAATATAAGGTGGTTGTTTGGATTGATAATGGTATCTGTGTGTCTTTCTCTTTTGTTGCAGTCTTTTCATTCTAAAACCAGTCTTTCACATGGCTTTGGTCAAGGGTTGAATGAAGATGGTGTATATTAAATTCCTCCTAGACTTAGATACAGCCTGCCAGTTCTAGTGAATTACCAGGCGGCACCCAACTATAGCTAGAGAGAAGTAATCCACCCCCCCCTTCCTTAGGAACCTCATTCCTTAAGCATTAAGTTCCTTGAATAAGATCAAGAAAGAACAAAAGTTAGTACCGGAAAAAAAAAAAAACAAAAAACACAAAGGGAATTAAAATCAGACCCTTGGGCTGAGGATTTAACTCAGTAGTTAGAGTGCCTGTCTAGCAAGTACGAGGCCCTGAATTTGATCCCTGGTATCAAAAATAAAATTAGAGCCTTTAAATGAATACAATTTATTAATAAATTGTTAGAACCATAGCATTGTTAAATTTGGGAATTGTTAAACTCTAATTTCCTCTTCATTACCAAGTTTGAAGTGTCAATGATATGAACTTCCTTCAGTCAACTGGCAAATATATTCAGGCAGGAGAAGGGCAAGAGAAGTGGTTAAGATCACAGTGCCTTTCACTTAGCAGGACCTAGATCTTCCTTTCTAGAGCCATATTCTGATAAAAGGAACCAGACTTCCTTGGAGAAGTAGCTGAATGTAAATCGAGGGCCAAAGAAGGAAATATACAAGAAGAACCTGAAACATCTTGTAGTTTTGGAAATCAAGGGTTTATTAAAAAAAAAAAATTAACAATGGGGGATGGGGAGGTGGGCAGTCAAAGGGACATGGTAGTAAACTGAAATAGTTCCACTGAACAAAGCGGAAACAACTTGAGCAACAAGATAAATAACTGGTATTAGAGTATAACCCAAAGTATAAAATATTCAAACATCCACAGTGATATCAACTAACGACTGATTACATAAGTGAAGTGAAGAAGCAAATTTCCTCTATGGAATTCCAAATAATCTGTGCAGATACTGCCCCCTCAAGGAATGGAGATTAACTCCTGATGTCATAAGTGTGAGCTATGCATAGTGACCTCCTTGCAAAGAGCATAATACCTGCATAGGAAGAAGAAGAAGAGAATAATGCACCAGTGGAGAAACTGATCAACACTACCTAAGTAAGTGATCAATACCAACAGTGCTAAGTCATGATGATAGCGTGTACCTTTGTATACATAATGTGCTGAGAATGGCACTTGACACAAACTCTGACAAGTATTCCTCAAATCATCAAAACAAGGAAGTCTGAAAACTTCCATAGCTAAGAGAAGCCCAAGAAACTGACAACTAAATGTAAGATATTCTGGATGAAGATTCTAGAACAGAAAAGGACACTGGAATCTAAGGGAATCTGAATGGAATTTTATTGAAATAATAATTTGTCAGTATCTGTTTATTGTGATAAATATATCATACTAATGTAGGATGTCAATAATAGGAGAAACTATGAGGGTTACACATGGGTTCTCTGTGTATCTTCACAGTTTTTTCTGTAAATCTAATACTATTCTCAAAAGTTTGTTAAACTTAAAGACTAAGTGACCCATGCTGTGTTTGTAATGACTCTATTTGTAAAATTAATAGTGAATTTTGTTTTTAATAGCCTTGTACTTGAATGTATTAGGAGGTCTCGTGAAGTAGTGAAAGTCAAATGATGTTGTTTACTGAAAAGTTTCAGTGAAGCTTTACATATTTTAGGGAAATGGAATGAGGTGAAAGACAGCTGAGTTCTGTAGACAGTGCTTTTCTGTCAAATAGTCGTAAGAATTGCCAGTCAAAAATTCTTGAGGAATGACATACTTTTCACACTAAGCAAGTCTAATATTTAACGGAGTGTTGCACAGAATTATTGTAAATGATAACTTTCATAACTTACCTGCTTAGCTCTTAGCCTAGCAGGCTTTCTTAACATAGAGGACACATGTCTTTAAATTTACCTTTCCAACTCAGTTGCTATGATTTGGGATGGTTAAAAGTACACTTTTAAAAAGTAGATACCTTTAGTAATTTTTAAAAGTAATATTTCCAGCTCAGCAGGTTGTGAAGCTAGGAGGAGGCCTGTGCTTTCTCACTTAGGGACATGGTGCACCCTGAACTCCAGGAATTTATGAGTGTGGGGCTCTTATTGCTAACTTCAATAATGGAAAGTTCCCTTCAGGATCCCCTTCAGAAACTATTGATTTTCGAGCACAGTGTGTACTCATCTGTTATGCCAAGGTTTTGTGGCATCATCTGGCCATGTCATTAGAAAACGGCTAAAACTCTTCTTTTAGTTTTTCTTCTTTTAGCAAAATGCAACATCAAGGGCTTTGCTAGGCAGTGTGGATAATGCTGTTCTATATATTAATCCAAAATTACATATTATCTGAGGTTTCTCTATATCTCTTAAAAGAAGGTCAAGGAAACATGGTTTATATGTCATTTTCATAGGGGATAGTTAAAACTGTCAAGATAATTCGTATCATTCCGGAGTCCAATCATCAGAGAAGAGAAATGAATTCAATCAATTTCAAGGCACAAAGGTTGAATTAGGGCTGCCAGATTTAGTAAATAAAATTACAAGATACCGTCTATGTAGTCTAAATTGATTTAAGATAGATTATGACTTTTCAAAAAGTATGATATCCAATATTTGGTATATAGTTATACTAAAAATGTGTGTATATTTATCTGAGAAACAAATTTAATTAGGAGTCTTGAATTTTATCAGCATATCCTAAAATCTGTTTAGGGCTGCAAAATAAGATACAAAATTATCTATACTTTGAGTAAAGAACTTTTCGTTGTTTGTTAATACTTCAGTTACCATTCAGTACTACACGATGTAGAACATTCATAGCAGTAAGCCCTTTGAAACATGGTTCACTCATTAAATATTTTATGAATGACTTTTATATGTTTAGCCTTGTGCTGGGTCCTGAGACAGACCCAAGAGAGGTGAAAACCAAGTCTGTACCCTTTAGCCAACTTGCCTTCACATAAGATAAATAAGTATTGGAGACCTAATGCACAGCCTGGCGACTTTAGTGAATGTGTCGTATACTTGAAATTTACTAAGAGAGTAGAGCTTATGTATTCTCACCACAGTCACACTCACGTAAAAAGGTAATTGTGAGGTGGTGGAATAGTTATTCAGCTTGATTGTATTAATCATTTCACAATGTATACATATATCAAAATATCACATTGTGTACATTAAATATATGCAATTTTATTTCTCAATCATACCTTAATAAATCCAGGGGAAAAAAGAAGTCAAAGGTCTGGACTGTTGAAAGTTAAGTTCCAGTTGCAGGTAGGGTTTACTTGCTGAAAATTAATTTTTTTTTACCTATCCTAGGGTTAATTACTCACGAGGCTCAGCTCTGCATGGGGTACCTTAAGAGTTCTGTGGACTAATAAAAAACCAGGATGAGGGTAATAGCCTTTTGAATGTGCCTTCTTGGGACTTTACAGATGTAGAACTCTTCACAGGTTTTATATATACAGTATATAGTGCTATTTGTTTGTTTTCTAGCACAAGATAAGATTAGACGTTTTGCACTTTCTGTTGAGGGAAGCAAATATTCTCCCTGAGCTGCTAGACACTTGCATTCTCTTCAAAACTGCTGCAGAAATCTTCAGGCTTTAACTAGAATGCACCTTGAAGTTTTATTGCCTTATAATCCTGTTTGTGGTAGCACATTAAATTCCCTCGAATGTTTCTTATGTAACCACTTCTGGTTTACTGTCATCTTGGAGTTAGTGCAATTTTGTCTTTGCTGCCTTTTCCATAGCTATGCAAGTTTCTCTCTCTGATGTTTCAAATACCGTGAATTTGCTATGCACCCCAGACCTTACCCTTCTCCCAGTTGTGCTAGTAGTCTGGGTCTGTTATTTATTTAGGTTAGGGACCTTACTTAAGTGGACTTGTATCTATCTCTCTGGTTACTTATGCACTCCTCTGTACTGTATGGTAGGAGAAGTTCACAGTCTTCACCATCATCAATATATTGAATGAATTCTCAATTTATCATTGAATAAATTCTCAATATCTCTTGGCATGATACTATGTGAAGATTTACAAGGAATCACACAAAAACTGTATACTTTCAATATCACCTGTAATTCAAAAGTGACATAGGCACATGAGCAATCGGAACACAGAGCAACAGTGAATTAAGACATTGGCCAAATGAGGGGTGGGGGGGTGCTCATTAGTAGTGTGCTCTCCTAGCATGGATGGGCCATGGGTGCGATACCCAGCACTGCCGAAACACCAGACAAATCATTTTACAACACTTACTAGTTATACCACCTCCTTGTAAAGTGCTCTCTCTAGTTCTTTGCATCTCTTGCTCTGCTCTCTCACTTATTTTAATTTTTGTTCCTGATGGGATGTTACTTTCTTAGATTTTTTTCTGTAGTTCTTCTGGTTAAAATAGAGTTGCCTCCAACATTTTCACCAAATCATTCTCTAAACCCTTGTCCTGATGTTTTAATGTATGTTATTATTACATTTGTACCTGAAATTGCTTCATACATTGATTTCTTTGTTTAAGATTTATTTGGTAACATGGGATGAAATTCCACAAAGACAACAACTCTGTCTTGATTAGTACTATATTTTTAGCATTTGAAATAGTGCCTGTTAAATTTTGGAGAGTCAGTGAATGATTGAATTCTATTTTGTTCAAAATGAGAGGTGAGCTGGGTGGGTGGTACATGTCTTAATCCCAGCTATGGGAAGTGAAGCAGAAAGAGCTCAAATTCCAGCCCACTCTGGGCAACTCAGAGAGACACTGTCTCAAATGAATGAATGAATAAATGAATGAATGAATAAAGGAATAAAGGGCTAGAGATGAAGCATCTCTGCACTCATTTGCTAGGTTCAATCCCCAGTACCATAGAAATAATAGAAGGATCTGAAAGATTGCCTGAGACAGTCGTTGAAGAACACAGAGGAGAATCCAGGTGGAGAAATTCCAGTCTTAACAAATACAGTTTGAAATGCTGAACAATGGGAAGGAGATATTCTTGGTGGAGAACTTTGGGGAAGGAATGTTTAGAGGGAATAGCTCTTGTTTCTTCTTGCTTCCTGAGTTTGAGTGGTCAAGAACAGGGGACAGCTCGTGCTGACCACATGTGCTGTGGCGTGATGGTCAGTGACAAGAGTCACAGGGTGCACAATTTCTAGTGCCCGTGGTTTTCCAGCCTTGCTCCAAATCAGACCTGGCACCTGATAAACTGAGGAGTACAGTTATGCTGGGTAGTGACTCTGTGTCTCTGTCTCTGTCTTTGTCTCTGTCTCTGTCTGTCTCTGTCTCTGTCTTAAATTATCTACTACCTATATCACAAAATACTAGGGAATTCTTGAGAGAAATTTTCAGGGCAAAGAGCAAAGAGAAAATGTGAGATCTATTTGTCATATTTTGACTAAAGATTCAGGCTATTAATACTTAAAATACATATTTATATTTCAGGAAGATATTGAAATTCTTTTAATAGAATGGGAGTGAAATATAATTCCATAATTACAAAAAAGCTGCATTGGCATATATAATTAAGTTATTGTATTGTTTACATTTGTGATTCTGCAATAAAAACTTCTATGTGGCTCTGTTGTAGACCTTTTAGGTTTGATTTAAACACACATGCATATTTTCAGTCATGGGAACATTTATGTTATATTCCATACACTTTTTGAAAAAGTTCTTAAAAAACCAACCACCCACAAAAACTGAAGTACATAAACCATTCCACAAGTACTTAAACCAGCCCATAAGGGAGACAAAAAATAAAGTTAAATTCACTAGGGCATGTAGAACCCCTATCAACATTGAAAGAATGTGATGTTCTGCAGCAAAGTGGGGGCACTTCAGTGTTAGCCTCTTGTCTTCTTTAGAACTAATTTCATTATAAGGTTTAAGAAGGTGGACATTTTGACAGTATGAAGTACACTTAGATGGCATGTTTCTTTTATGTTAACTTCATGCCTCTGAGTGACCTAGTTGGTACACTGTTCACTTGACAGTTTGGTTACTGGGTAAGTCAAACCTGCAAGCTAGGAAACCAGTAGTCAAAAACCCATGTTATCTGAAACCACCACAATAACTTATTTTCAGCATCGGCTTGTAACTTCAATATAAGATTTCTAGCTAAAGCATATACTTCCATCAGGACCAAGACAAGTCTTCTTTTAGGGTTTAGGTTTTGCCCATAGTTCCTGATATATGGCCTGGCTAATACCAAGACTCATTGCTCTCAAAACAAAGCCTTGGGCAGCTACATGCAGGTAGGTCGGTTGAATAAGCATTGTAGTATTTCTTCTCTTCTTCAATTTGTAGAACCCATATGCAACAATTTCTACAAAACTTTCCATTCCAGTGGGAACAAATGATGTGTCTTAACTTTTTAGATCAGTTTGTATCACTGATCATTATCATATGAAGAAAGAAAACATGTTTATTGGTTGGCATTATGACTTTTTGACAAATCTTTTTTGATTATGTGGTAGTTTTCAGCTCCTTAAAAGCACATATTTTGTCTGATTGATTCTGCTATCTCCTTAGGCACTATATCTATATATTTATACCTCTTCAATAACCAAACACAGTGGTGGCAGCCATTATTTCTTCCACTCAACTGAATAGGAAACCGAAGCTAAGAGTGACTGAGTTTGACTTGTTCAGCCTGAAGAATTTCAGAGTAAGTCTTGAAATATATTTTTTACTTTATTCTTCTGGTTGCCTCAGCTCCTCTGCCTCCCATCCTCAACTATAGATGATGAGGTCCTCCATTTTCTATACTCAGTCCTCTTAAATCTCTAAATTTAAGAACAGGAAGTAATGCAAACTCTACAAAAAAGATGTGACCACTGTCTCCTGGTGACAGCTTTTCATATGATGCATAACAGAGTAGTACATGTTCCTAGCAATTTGATAAAATCATCATATTTTCCATTTAATCATCAAAATAATCTAGAAAGTTAGGCAAAACATATATGATTATCTCACCCTTAAGGTAGAAAAACTGAATTCTAGAGAGTCTGAGCTTGTATATTACTCATAAAGGTTTTTAGCACTCATTTGTGACTAAACACAGAGTCTGTTTCTGTCTGAAACACATGAGAGAAATTGTGTCTTTAGCAACCTGTCTCCTACCAAGCATCGCTCCAAAAGGCAGGTGCATCATAACAGCACAGCACATAGAAGGTTCAGGAAGAGCATCAGAGCTTTTCTCACAGGATGAGATCATGTAAATTGCCTATTGTAGGTGGATTACTTTATGAAAAATAAGCATGATTTAAATTTTCAGTTGGCAGTCAAAATTCAATAAATTACTTCAGTGTTGTCAAAGCTATTTCTCTATGTCATATTATAGAGAATGGTCCACTTAATCTTTAAAAAGTGATCAATTAGCCTAGCCTACATCACTTCTTACTGACAATGCATGTTTCCCAGCTGGCTGTTTTTGAGTCTTTAAAAAAAATTTTTTTTTAAAAAGAGAATGTCTGAAAGGAAAGGTAAAGAGTGTAATGAGATGTACTAGCCTCTTACAAAATTCTGAATAAATTTCTCTAACTTATAAAACATTCATCAGTTTCTTTGTGCTGTGTGCTTTTTGCACCTGTTTAGTTGTACTACCTCAAATACGTTCCTTTGCATTTTCTCCTAATCTGTGACTTTTGCTTAATGATGTCATAAGCCTTTCTCAACTCAGAATGTCAACAAGATCTTTGTCACTTTGTAGATCGTGTGTGATCATTGAGGGCCAAGGGAATTGGACATGAGGACTTGGATTCCAGTTCTGTAATTGTATTAGTTGATGCGCTTATAAAAGGGTACTTAAAGAAACACATGTATGTCAAGGACTCACCCTTAATAATTTTTATTTAATTAGTTTTGAGTGATGGAAAAAAACATCTATAATTGTTACAAAGCATTTCTGAAACACACTTCTGCTTAAACCCCTCCTTTGTAGGTACTGATAATACTACACCTATGTCAGTTAGCCTGGGTCCTCTAGAAAGAAGAGCCTGAAGCAGTGATCGTGATTCTAATGATTTATTTGCCAGATGCAATCTTAGAATGTTAAGGTAAGGTGTATAGTTTATTGCAAAACTGTGTCAACATGCTGACTGTTACATAAGAGGATGCAACAAAATAACATAACAGGTGACTTGACAGACTTGTCCAATGAGCAGGAAGGAAATTTGTAGATTTCCAAGGAAAGACTGTACTTTAGAGAAATATGTAGGAGAAAAAAAGAAAAGGGAATTATCTCTGTTTTCTACTAACCTTCTTTTTATCAATTCCAAAGATGTAGTCAGTCCAGAATAGGTAGGGTGCAGACTTAGAAAGATAGGAATAAGGAGGCTTAGGTTTGTGTCCTATAATGTAGCACTGTCACTGGAGATTAGGGACAGATCATCCAGGGGCTATTTCAACTTGCTAAAAAGATAAAGCTGTATTTAATTGGGGCATAGAAAATTAGGAGACACCGCAAAGGATGCACTGGAAAAAGGAAAATTTGTGTTGAATGGTGTTGCCTGGATCTTGACTTTCTTCCCATCTTTTTATCTTCACTGCTGTATCCCAGTAGTTGGAAGGCAAAGAACTACACTTGCAGGAAGGACTTTTCTGCAATTCAGATTTGGCCAATAGAATGCAGTTGCATGAGATGTGGAATGAAGCTCTTTTTATGTCACTGGAATGCCAATAACAAAGTATCTGTAGATGGTATATTGGTAAGAGGAATAGTTGTTTGATCTCTGGATTGAAGCAGTTGTGGCATGATTTTAATACCAAGAGTTCATAAGATTGTCTGACTTGCCCTCCTTTAGCCCTCCCAAACATTTCTGAAGTGCCTTCATTCTTCACTTGAACACTTTATGACTGGAATACTTGAAGTAGTTTGTGTTTCTTGTAATGCAACCAGACAGCAGCACTGATAGCTAAGTAGATTTTGTTGAATTCTAATCCATGGAGCCTTATGCTTTTCTCCATCCATCATCAGGGATGGGGAGGGTCAAGAACAGCAAGAGTTCATGATGGAAAGAGACAGTGTTCACAGCTTCACTTTTTTACTACATGCTCTGAAAAGGTTTATAGAGTGAACGAATGAATAGATGACAGACATCTAACATCCTATATCCAGTCCGTGATTTACAAGTGAGAAAATAAGATTTGACCAGTGATGGCTTCTTTCATGTTGTCCAACACTGCTCCCTTCAAAGTGGGAATAAAGCATTTAAGGGACTCATTGATATGGTTCTGCCTCATTTTGGTTCTTGATCTCACTAAATATTTGAGATTTTTTTTTTTTTACATTTGAGAATTTTAAGTGGATCTTTTTCAGTAAAAGTTTGAAGCACTTCTCAACATATAAAGTTTTCTGGCCAAATCTTTTCTATTAGGTAGAGATCAGATTGTGGAGAACATATGAATATATAACCTCTTTTTTGCTCTTCTCTGTCCCATGAAGTGGTGCTGTGCACAGAATCTTGGATTCTCTATATATCAGAATCATCTGTGTAACTTTTTACAGAAGTTGTTCTCTTTACACATCTGTAGTCCTACAGAATTCAGTAGGTAATAGAAGTTTGGGAACTAGTTACTAGGGTGGCTTTTGAATATTATCTAATGGAATTATATTTTTATATGATAACATGGGAAACCATCACGAAACCATTTTGAATCTTAGTAACTGTAAGTAAGCCTATTTTCTAATATGTTCTATTCTATTTTATTTTTTGTAAAACACTGGTTGTAATCCACCCACTTGACTTCACAAATCTCATGTATCACCAGCTATAATTTGAAAAATATTGATGTGGAACATATTAGATTTAGCATTAAGAAATGTGTTTAATAATGTTACTACTTTATATTAATGTAACAAACAATATGTTATACATATTTTTATTTGTACTATACTGGACCACCAAGATGTATATTATGGTTCCTATTTTGCATAAGGGAAAAAAGAATGTTTCCTGGAATGACAGAACTACTTACTGTAACATACAACTGAACCACATCTTCTTACTCCAATGTCCATTGATATTTCTGTGATACACTTAGTTCTGTAGTTTTGGTATAGGCTCTGTCAAATGGCAAAGCTTTGCTGTTTGGAGCAAGTCATTTCACTTCTCTGCCCCATTTATAGACAGTTTGAGGGTGGGTTTGGTAACAAGAATGAAGAGACTAGGACCAGGGAAGCATGGGTTTAAAATTGGGCTAGTTTTCTGCCTTCATTTTGACTGAATGAATGTCATTTACAGGTAGGACATTTGTGTAAAGCTAATTCCTTCGGTTTATACTTTAACTGTTTCTATAACAATAACAAAAATCAATAGCTAATATTCACTGAGCACTCATTTCTGACGATACATTCCTTGAGAGCATTACACACTGATTTAATATTCATAACAGTCTTATGAGTTAGAAGCTGTTTAGCCTCATTTGCAAAAAATGGAGACTGATACTTGGAGAGTTAAGTAGTTGCCTAAGGATACACAGTGTGTAGGTGGAGGAGCAGTAAGCTTATCCAGAAGATTGAACCACCAAACCACTGTGTCTTTACGATGTGGTGACATTATAACACTTTCAGCTTCCAGGAAACACAACTGAATGTGAACAACAAGATAGGGCTTATTATAGAGATTTTCGTGGATGCAACTGAACTTATTAGAAGGAGTAATGCTTCATAAATTCTTTTTAATAACTGATATCTGCAATGAATTACTTGCATAGATGATGCTATAATTAAGAAATCTTCAGTTAACATGTCATAGGCCTTCTCACATACTAAATGTCTCTACTATTTGCTAACTTGATTTTTTTTTAAAAGAAAGATTATATAAACTTACATGCTTCCTCTGACTTTGGCACTTTCAATCTGTTCCTGACTCGCAGGCTGTCTAATCACCTAGAACAGTGATGGCAAGCCTTTTATACCTTTCAATGGGTACAAACAGCCCACTGTGGCATGCGTGCCATAGGTTCACCACTACTGATCTGGAACCTTAGAGCTATTATCTAAAAAATTCGTGCACTTCATCCAGAAGTTTGCAAAGTTGGGTGAACATGATAATCCTTTTGGAACAGGGAGAAATATTAAAATTTCTATCTCTTATTCCTTTAAAATATTTGTGCATAATACATTTGTATAGTCAAATATGTATTGAATCAAGGAATGAGTAAACATATATTCTTCTGTCTATATGATAAAAAAAGTCTAGAGTCTATTGATTTAGTCATTTTTCTACATGCAGCTTGAGTTTTTTCTTTTTTTTTTCCTAATGGGGAGAGACAAGGTCTATGTTCCACTTATCTATTCCTATGTAACAAACTCTCCCCCCAAAGTGGTAGTTTAAAATACTATCAACATTTAATTTTCTTATGCAGCTGCAATTTGGGCCAGGTTCACCAAGGGACAACTTGTTTCTTTTCCATCAATGGCTTAAAGCTGAGCTAGCACATGTGGGCTGCTCATGTACAGATCTGGTGGTGATGTTGGCTGTTTTCTGGGAAGAGTCACATACTTGGGGCAAAAATTGCTGGGTCTTCTCTGAGTCACTTTCTCTCTGTGGTCTCTTCACATGATCTATCCTTCATGGCAGCTTCAGAGTAGTGGGACTTACTAAATAGCACGTAGGGGCTGTTAAGGTCCATGTCCCAAGGGAGAGCCAGGTGGAAGCCCTGGTGGAAGCCCAATGACTTTTTCTTACGTACCCTTGGAAGTTGCACATGGTTGCTGTAGCCACATACTAGTCTTTAGAAATAAATCACTTTGTGAATAAGACTTGTTTAAAAGAGAAGTGTCAACGAATTTGCTAAAATGTTTTAACACTTCTACACTTTGCTTAAATTTGGACACTAATCTGTGGGGTGAATGTGTATCTGAGACTCTGGACCCATCTGGGTGGTCTCCAGATTGTCTCTCTTTTCTTCTTTCATACCTGTCACAACATTGGGAGGTGAAAAAAGAAAAAGAAAGAGAGGAAGGGGGAGGAGGAAGAGAAAGAGAGAGAAAGAGAGATAAAGAGGGAGAATGAAAATAAAGAAAAACATTCTTTAAAAATAGGCTAGGTGACACCTGCTAAACAGGGAAGGGTAGCTGGATTCCTTTTCATACTCAGATAGGCCTGAGAATAAGGGATTAAAAACTCATCAAAATATTAGTGTCAAAATGTTGTAATAGATATGTGTGTTAATAAAAATATCTATACCTTCCTTCAACAGGTTATGTCAGTAAAAGTGTGTGCACTAATAAAAATACATGCACCTGCCATCTAAAGTTCACACTAATAGTAGATGTGTGTTCTAATAAATATAGTTATAGTTGCTACTCAAAAGTTAATTGCTGTTATTAAAACAAAAGCATAGCCAGTGAATATTCAAAATTACTTTCTTTGTACCTCCCCAAACAGTTCAGTTAAATGAAATACATTTACAAAACATATCTTATGTGAAACTCTTTTCTGTAAATAGTGAAACACTAGTAAAATAATTTGCTCTTGTGAACCTGTTCCAGTGAGAGTGATAGAGCTAAATGTTTCAACTTTACATGGCTTTCATTTAAGTCATGTTTTGTAAAGTAAATTTATTCCTGAACATATTCTACAATACTAATAACACCCTCCTTTGACATTTGGTCAAGTAAGTTAAAACTCTAAAGCCAGAGAGGAATACAGAACACTTGAGTATTGTTCACAACAAAGATGAAAGGGTTGAGAAATAAGGAGGTACAATTGACTGAGGTTATTCAACTTTGACAAAGCACAGTTTGAGCAGATGACTCAATTCCCATTCTGTTGACTAAAACTCTTCCCTGTGCTCCACCATATGCTACACTGTGACAAATAGTGTTCATAACTTGGACACTAGAGTAGCAACAAAATCCTATGATTTCGATTACATCCTTATGCCTCGCACCGATTTAAATTCCATTAAATATAAGTTTAGTGCATTGTAATGTTCTGAAAATGAGTAATATATAGGATCTTTTTTTCTCAGACCTTGTTAAGAAATACAGTTTCTCCATTTTAAACTATTAAATGGAAAATTGCTTTGCTTTGCATTTTAAACTATTAAATGGAAAATCTTTGTCCAGCTGAATCAGGTGCTTAATTTTAGGTTGTTTTGGGGAAAACATCTGGGTAAAACAATCAAAATTTATAATAAATATTGTAATAATTCCAGGCCTGGCTGTTAAATCATTTTCTGCCATGCTTGTGATTGATATTTTGATCCCTAGAGTGACTTCAACATGATGGCAACCTAAGATGCTGAATATAGAAATGGTCCACTTGGAGCCTAAGAGCTTGTATTTTTTATTAATCTTTTTTTCATTTTGTTTAGGATTTTCAGTGTTCTAACTAAAAAAAAAATTCTCTGATTTACAAGTTTAGAGATTGCTTAGTAATATTTGACAATTCATGGGTGCTGGTTGTGGTGCATTCATCGATGGTCTACTTGAGTAGGAATGCCCAGCTGAACTGAGTATTGTGATTCTGGGCACAGAAAACCCACCTGAGGATTGTTGCTAGAAGACCCCATAAAGGAGAACAAGAGGGGAAGATTGCAGGCTGCTGATTTCCCAGGAGAAGCTTTGTTGTGGTTCAGGTCCTGGATGTCCCTGGAGATAGCTGCTGTTCTCTTTGGGGGAGCTCTGGTCTTTACCTGAGTATCACTTCCTGGGTTCCAGTGCATTATCTCTGCCGTCTAGCACAGATCCTTCACCCTGCTGGTGCAAACTTTCCAGCCTCTACCACTGGCTCTTGGGCCTTTCTGGTGCATATCCTTGATACAGACTTGCATTAGGCTTTGCTGTGGGCTAGAGGCCACCGGCTGGACTCCTGGGGGGCATTGCCGAGGGATCCAGACCCTCAGCTGGGTTCTTTGGGTCTAGTGCACAGACAGATCTCTTGCACTCTTCTGCATTTGACTTTTTGGGTATTATGAGACAATCTTATAAATTTATGTGTCCTGTATTAAATTTATATCCTCGCAAATCACTAATACAATGGTTTAGGTCCATAAAAATAAAGTTTAGTACTATTGTATTTGCAGATGTTTTGGTGCATACTTGTTTCCTTATCATTAAATTAGTAATCATTCTCTTTGGGCTTTTTCCTATAATCAATTAACTTGCTTTCTATTTTGATTAAAACGGGTGTTGTGTCAGTACTTGGTGTGTAGTGTCATATACTTTCTTGCCAAGGTAAATTTTTGTAAACTTAAAAATAAATGTCTTCATGGTAAAGGCATTACACCAAGAATAAGTCCCAGACTCCGCGTCTTCCTGTATATTAATTTACTTACATTTTGCTTTTTTAGTTAGATTTCAAAAGAATATTATATCTAGCTGCGGTAGAAAGACATTGACTTAAAATAATGTCTTAGTCCATTTGGGCTGCTATAATAACAAAATCCTACGTGGCTTATAGGCAACAGGTTTTTATTTCTCACAGTTCTAGAGACTGAGAAGTCCAACACCAAGGTGCTGGCAGATCTTATACCTGATGAGGGATTGTTCCTCATGGAATGCGTTTTCTTTCTGTATCCTCATGGGGAAGAAGGGCAAGGCCACTTTCTGGGAAAGGATATTAATCCCTTCCTGAGGACTCTGCCTTTATGGACCTTATTTCCCACCACCCCACCTTATAAAGCCTTCACCATGGGGGCCAGGATTTCATGGTATGAATCTTGAGGTGATTAGGGCCATCAATCAAACCATAGCAGATATCTTCAGTATATATTGGGATCTCAGATTTCTAATATTTTGGGTCACCAGATCTGATAAATTTCCTGTCTTCACATGCCTTTATATGTACTTGTAGGGCATTCAAAGACTATACTCAGCAAAAAGGCTGAACCTTTTTATTTGTGTCATTGTAGTGCATTTAAGAGGAACTATGCCAGACACATTTTTGCAGTTTATAGGCTACTGGAAAAAATATGAAGATTTCACAAACTGAAAACCTATCAGATTCCTGGAATGTATAACAGAGGTATTTTCCTTTGATTGTACTCTAGGAATCGGCTTTCTTTAAAGTAAATTTTCTTTTGTTTCAGTTGCACACTTTGTAAATTATTTGGCTAGAATTCATTAATGCAGATTAGCCTCCTATTTTTCTGTAGCATATTGTGCTTATATGTTGTTATTATCCAGGCAATCATTTTGTGCCCTGGAGGATTCTTAATTGAGTTTGATAAAAATCTAAACTACACTGCCTAGGAAAACAATTGGTAGTCAAAATAATGGGCGTCTCCTTTGAGGGTCCTCTGTACAAGCCTTTGTGGGAGCTGTCTCTCTGCTATTCCTAAACTATGTGAAGTGCAAACCATATAGATACTAAATTATTGGGAAGGGAAAAGTTATAACTACTAGGGTCACCATAGGCTCTCTCTGTGATTTCATGTACGTCATTACTCCACATCAGACTCTGCTCCCTTTGGAACCTGTACAGTGAACTCAACAAAATTCTCCAGGGGATCCTCCTGGCTGCAGCACTTTAGGCAGAAGAGTCTGCTAAGGTTTTCTCTCCCTGGGTCTTTGGACTGGCAGAATATAGTTTGCTTGAGAAACCAATCTCAACAGAAGACAGGGTAGTGTTGAAAATTCATGGAATTTCATGAGACAATTCTTGCACATTTCTCAGATAATTTTTTAAAATTATTTTATTTTTCTTGTTTCTTTGTTTGATTTCCTCTGAGGATTTTTTTTTTATTTTCATCTACAGGCCGCCTTTGTAATTATAGTTTTCAAAGTAGGCCCAAGCTCTTTAAGACTGGTAAATCCTCCCAATCAAAACAAAGTTACACTAGCAAATAAAAATACGTAGAAAGAAAGTAAATTATTTTGTTATACTACTCAGGCTTCCAGAATTTTGTTCATAAATGCTTAAGAGCAAATTAGGGGTGAATATCAGATGAATTGTTATAGTGGATGTGGTGGACTTAACGATTGTGGTCAACTTGAGCAGGAACACCCTGCTGAACTGAGTTGGTGTAGTTCTGGGTGCAGAAGATCCACCTGAGGATTGTTGCCAACACAACTTTAAAGGAGAACAGGAGCAGAAATAGGTGCTAGCTGTTTCCCAAGAGAAGTCTGTTGCAGCTGGTTGTCCAGAAGGGAACTCAGCTGTTCTTGCTGAGGAGCTCGGGGATGGGGTTGTCATTGGGGATGGCTGCTGTTTGCTTCGGGGGAGTTTTGGTCTTCATCTCCTCTGTGAGTGTCGTACACTGGCTCCAGTACAGATTTCTTCAGCCTTTTAGTGCAGACAGGGATGTACATGGGACATTTCCATGAGCTTGCAGCCCTTGATGGGATCTTTCAGGTCTCCAGCGCATAGATAGACATTCTGCACTCTTCCCGTATTTGGCTTTTGTATGTGAATGTTGTAATTTGTAATTGTCGTATATTAAATCTGATCTTTTACAAATAATTGACTCTAGAAGAGTAATTGAAACAGTGGAACATTTGTTTTATGTTTTTTAAATTTATCTGAAAATCTGTGGACACATTGAATTTTAATTGTATTCTAAATTTTTAATACGAGGAGAGATATCATTAATTGAAATTCTGTGGTGCAGCTTTTTTCAAGTTCTTTTGGAGAGATCTTCATCTTTAATAAATTATCTTTCCAACTTTAACCTATTTTTTCTTTTAGTCCATTTGAGCATCATTTATAATCTACAAATTAGAAATGCTACTTTATGCCAGATGGGGGTAGTCAGGGGATTAAAAGAGAATTGTTTTTTTGAGTAATAAATATCCATATAAATATTTGTAGGCTTATGTTTCACACTAACACCTGGATTAGTAAGTCTTTAACATGCTACTGCTATGCTATTTAATTAGTTTTGGAGAAAGACTTGAAATGGCTAAAGAGGGCATGAGCAAATGGGCAGAGGGTTGGATTCCAGGTAGAAAGAATAACAATCACAAATGTCATGCAATAGGAATATGTCTTGGCAAGAAATCCAGTGTGGCAGTGGGTAAATCACTGGGCAAAAGAAATAGAATGAGGATGAAGTTGGAGGAGAATGGGGAAGGACAGTAGCATGGTGCCTTGTAGGCTATTTAAAGCTTTGCTTTTTACTCTGAGTGAGCACAGGGGACATTGCTTGTTTAGGTTGTAACAGTGTCCTTTGATTGGAGAATATAAAATAAAATGGTTAGGCTTTATCTCTTAAAATCTCTTCTTCTAGATACAAGGGTAATGTTTGATGGTCTCTCCCTCAATTTTCCTACCAATATTCCAGGCAGAAAAAGGTGTGCTTTTCTTGGCCTACTCTTGGACTAGCTGTTTGACAGACTCTAGGAATTAATTTTTCATGACTGTGGGATCAGTATGGCCGACTGAATCTTCACTTTCCCATGACTTTCTAAAAATAATTTAAAGAAGGTTATATTATTTCAGAAGTACTAAAAATTTGGTAATGATATGTGCAAAGACCATGTATGTGGTGTGTGTGTTTGTGTGTGTGCCTGTGTGTGTATTAGAGATGTAATGACAACTATATATTTGAGCTTAGCACAGATGAGTAGCTCAATGTAAACCAACTTGTCTTATGAACATAAAGACTTCTTCCCTGTCCTTCAAGTTCTTCTCCAACCCGCGAAAGCTGTCCTGTGAATTTCATATGCGCCTATTCCCTTTCCAGTAAGTGAAATACTTTGTCTCATTATGGTATAATCATATGGGAAGCCAGAGTGAGGAATGTGCTTCTTGGTAAATCCCGTAAGAGTTTTCTTTTCTTTAAAAATGTTAAAAGAAGAAATTTTTCTGTTGGTAAAATTATTTGCAATGCTAGTTTTATAATTTTTTTTTTTACTTACTATACTTGTAAATCCCCCAATATATGAGCAGGAAATATTTTATGTGTGTGGTGTCCTACAGTATTCCACATTTTCATGAGGATAGAATATGTGTGAAGTGGAACAGCTATTGTTTTGTATATTGATGATGACTGATATTATTGACTTTTTGCAAAAGAATAAAATACATTTTCTTGTTTTTCATAACATTGTGATTTAGTCAAATCATTATTTGGATATCTGCTTTCATTTAGCAAGTAAAATGAGTTCAATAGAAAAATAGAAAGTATACCTCAAATTCACTTACAATTAGAGACAGAAATGGGGGGAGGGAGAGAGAGAGAACACAGACAATGTTCTCTGCAATTAATTTTATAGTTACAAAAGGAAACATTAACTAGAAGAAGCAGCATCATAAAAAAAAGCACGTGGATGGTGATTACCAAGGAACATTTGGATCTTCTGTAAAAGGCCTTGAAATCCCCAAAACTAAATTTAATAGAGAAAAGAACATCATATTGAAATTCACAAAATTGGCTTTATAGGGTATTCATGATTCATCCTATACATAGATAAGACAATTTTCCTGCATTACAGTGTGTTCAAAGATGTATCCTTGTATTAAGGTTTCTGTTGAGAAAAGCACGAGAAAATTGTGTCACAGCTAAAGGAGCTAATAAAAGTGATAAATATTAATAAAATGTGAGGAATTTCCTTGGGTATCTGGCCAAGAATATTAGCTTTCTATATGCTCCTTCTACCAAGGAGACCAGAATACCTAACTGTTACTACTATGAATTAAAAAAGCTTATTTACCATCCTAACTATCAGATTTACTTTTGAAATGCTCATTTTGAGAAGTTACTAACGAGAGACCAATGAGTCAAGATAGTAATTAGACTATTTGAGAAGTATCATGAGTAAATAAAATAGTTGGCTTTTTTGATCCTCTATTTTATACATATATTTAAAATTTCCTTCCACCCAGCCAATTAGTGAATTTTCAGCTGTTTAGACAAGCATTCTGCTCATGGTGCAGATCACTTGCACAGGAATTTAGGGGACTGCAGAGATCTTATCCTGGCGGTTAGATGCTATGTACATAGTCACTATGCTGTTGTCCCTCACCATCATAAAAACTGACCGGAAGCCCAACAGGCTTCGATTTATAGGTGGTAAGTTAAATTGTCTTAATTTTAAAATCATCTCTTTTTAATTATGAGTTAGTACATAGTGGTGTTATATTCAATCCTCAGCCTGTCTTAGGTGTATCAGTTGACTTTTGCTGCATGAGAAATCACCCTAAAATTTAGTGGGTTCAATCCAGAACTATATAGTATTATTCACTAGTCTGAATTATCTGGGTAGTTCTGCTGATCTGGGTGAGGCTAGTATGTCTCTTATCAGCTGTAGGTCTAGTAAGTATCTTAACAACTACCTGCTGGGCTCTGTTATATTTCTGAGGTCTTCTTTGGGGTCACTAAGCTGATGCACTGGTTCTGGTTCAGTTGATTGCATATCATCCAGCAGCCTGGTCCCATCACAGGAGCATCATTATCCCATGAGAAAGAGGTCCTGGGAGAGAACGGAAGATAGAAGTGTCCCTTGAAGCCTGGGTTTGGAACTCAGGCAGTGTCACTTCCAGTGGGTTCCTTTGGTCAAAGGAATTACAGGTAGATGAGAGGAGCTACAATGGATGTAGCTAGAAGAAGGAGAGAAGGACTGTGTCCATTTTCACTGTCTACCCAAGAAGGCATAACTATTTGTAATTGCAGTTGAGAGAATTGAGATGCATAGTTAAATGACACCAAGTTGGTTAGATTCTCAGTAAAGCCAGAATACAGATCCAATGAATCTGACCCTAGAATTCATGTTCCTAACTAATCTGGTACACATTCATTTTGTGTGTGTATTTCCTAGATATTACTCTTGCACTTGTGGGGAGCAAAGGGAGATCATGTTCATTGTACTCTTTCTTGTACAGAGCATCCAGCTCCCTTGGCACCATCTATCCATTCAAGCCCAATTCTACTTCTTTCACCTTTAGTGTTTTCTTCTGGTGTACTCTTACCTAAAAGAAAAACTCACAAGGCTTTTGAAGTGTTGCAATTTCAATGTGCTCATGTCTTTAGAATACAAATAGCTGAGAGCAGCAGCTGTTTATATTTTTATTTAAAATTTTTGGGTTTTGGCAAGTTGTAAAATAGTTTTAAAAGTTCTAAAACAAGCTCTTTCATTCACTAGCAAATTCCTTTACAGTATGATCTGAGCACCAGGTGAAAGTTATTTTTCTGGGTAGTTAGCACATGATACTCAGTAAGTGTGGATTAAATGAAACAATGAAGGAAGTCCAACTTTCAGTTATTAATAAGCATCTGTAATCATTAATTTTATTAAGTGGGTTATACTAACATGATACTCTTTGGTTTAGAAATACTCTTTATTATTTTCACATTATTTCTGTTATACTTTATGTCTGGGTGTATTTATATGTGGTATTATAATGTTATAACAGGATTTTAAATAAATTCTTTGCTTATTTTGAATTTTAATCTTGTATAATTTCATATTATGACTCTATTGATCTATAAACATGGTTGTATTTATAATTTTGTATTCAAATTTTTGAGATTATGAAAATTTGAACCCATATGAGCCTTTACGAAGATGGAGCTCGTAGCCCATTCCTACCATTATTGTTCTTTTGAAATCTAATTGTTGGGCTCAACTAAATGCTTTGCATTAATTAGACCCTGTGTACCTCAAGTGTTGAAAACTTGAAGTTCTGTATTGGAAACGCTTCTCAGTTACCTAGTTGAGTTGTTTGTGATGGTTTTTTCACTTTACCAATGGGAATTAAGAAACAAACTGAGTAAGCAGCTTGTCAAATTCCAAATCAAGGCCAAAGGATTGGGTAGCCTAGATAAGAACTGAAGGAGCTTCATTTTTTATCCCCTTGTTCAAGAGACTAAGAAATGTGATTTGTGAGGAAAGCACAATATGAAGAAAAATTTGCACCTCTTAATTGTAAATTGCCTGTGTATGTCTAAAGATTGTTGATTAGAACATATTAAAAGGTTGGAATGTTAGAACTGACACTTGAGCCACATGATTATTAATAAGAGAATCATTTTATGATTCATCTCATTAGCGTGTATAATTGCCACCCAGAGACAGATCTTATCCCTAAAAGACAAAGAACAAAATGAGCTTCAGTTGAATTCTTCCTCTAGAGATTAGAGTGCAAGTCATCAGAATGCATGCGAGTATAGCCCCAAGTGAGAAAACTGATTCACTTACAGTCCTTTCCTTTGTGCAAGACCCTATTTTAACCCCAGAGTCTGTCCACATCAATTGGGCTCAGAAGATTTTCCATGAATATATCTATTACAATGGCATTCTTTGTCAATGAAGATTCCAAAGTTTTATCAAATAAGAAGTAGAATTTATTCCTGAGTAGCCAGCTCAAAAGTCTGTGTTCTTTCTGACACAGCATATTGATTTCTTCTGTGGTCATTATTTTAATTAATTTTATGTATACACAATTGTGTCTTTATATGACTATACCTTGTATTCACATAGTTTCTTATGTATTTTGCCAGTTTCTTTGTCTCTACAATGAGAAAACTGATTCAGTGTGAGGGGCGCAGACTGTATACTACCCTTTCTCTGTAGAGTAAAAGAAATGAAATTTAAACACAACACACATCTCTGTGTCTGTGACATCCGTGACAGTCTGTTGTGCAGCCTGATATAGCTGACAAGACTATATCCTCTTGATTACCAGGGCAGTGCAGTAGGGAGCACTCTTTAGAAAATCAGCAGTTCTCTTTGTCATTTTCAATTTGTAATTACCAAAATGCCTGAACAAGAGGCAGAATATTTAGTGTAGTGTGTCCCAGACTTATACGAAGAATTGCTTGGGGCCGTCTAACAACTGAAATTCCCAGCTCCACCAGGATCCTGATGAATGAAAACCTTATGGGAAGTATCCTGGAAATTAACATTTGTAGTAAGTTTGAGAGTTATTTGTATTAGTTGGTAATTATGAACACCGACAGGGTTAGACTCTGTCCTTTACTGTGTATGTTGGAATGACAAGTTAGCTTATGTTTTCTAAATACCAGTTTTCTCTTCTGTATGATCGGGATGGTGATATTACCTTCTGCCTACTATGTGTGAACATCTAGTGACAAAACGTAGGCAAGATATTTATCAACTTTGGCACAATGCTGGGAGTGCATTAGCTGCTTCTACTACTGTCATTTTATTCAAAATACCCTGAAGTTTTAGGCACACGAAGTTGAAGGAAATAATTAATATAAGCGATAGAATTTTCAAGGGCAGAGATCAAAACAAAGCAGCTCTGACAATTAGGTGAGGTGAGGGCTGAGGCATTTTAGGTAGACTAGACAGTAAAAAAAAGTGGCCTTGGATAGATTCCCAGGGCAGCACAGGAACCTAATTCTCTTCAAATCCATGCTCCAAGGTTTTGCTCTGCCTTACTTCTCTGTGAGAAAATCAGGTACTTGGCTCATTTGCTTCTGTAGGAAATATTTTCGTAGGAAATAAGATGATGCAGTTTAACTGGTCAATGATATTTTCATTATGTAAAATTTTCATTTGGTAAGTGCTAATAGAAGGTATTATTACTTTGGATTACAAGGTCTTACAGGTAGGCAAATATGGTAGTTCTTAAAATACCATGCTCATTCATTAATAATTAACTCAGATATTTGTTAAGCATCTGCTATGCACTATGCACTTTTTTTTCTTTTTTTAGCACAAAGGGCATATCAGTGAATTGAACTGAAGAGGTAAACACTCCTACCTTCATTTAGCTTATGTTCTTCTGTGTGTGTGTGGGCATGTGTGTGAATAAACAAGTAAATCATGTAATGACATGTGATAAAAAGCAAAGAAGGAGGATAAGATTGATGCGTGTGTGTGTGTGTGTGTGTGTGTGTGTGTGTGTTAAAATGTGAGGCTAGATCATACAGGGCCTTGATAAAGACTTTGCTTTTAAGTTATATAGGAAGTATATAACATTTTTTGAGCAAACATTTTAAAAGGATCCCTCTGGTTTATGGATAGTATAGTCCAGGGAGGCAAAGGAAGAAGGTTG
Source organism: Hystrix cristata (assembly GCA_004026905.1). Classification (NCBI taxonomy): domain Eukaryota; kingdom Metazoa; phylum Chordata; class Mammalia; order Rodentia; family Hystricidae; genus Hystrix; species Hystrix cristata. The sequence goes on along the minus strand of PVJO010000750.1, from coordinate 144,611 downwards.
AAAAGCTATTAAAATTAAGAGAGAGAGAATAGCAGCATGGGCCTGGGTGGTGCCAGTGGAGAAGGTGAGGAGAGGTCAGTTTCTGGACATATTTTAAAAGCAGAGTCAACTGAAGTTGCTAGTGGATTGGATGTGAGAAGTCAGAGAAAAGAAATCAAGGAGAACTCAATCCTCATGACTGGAAGGTTGAAATTGCCATTCCCTGAGGTGGAATAAAGTATAGAGGAGCAGGTTTTTAGAGGATATATTAGGAGGTTGATTTTAGGTATGTTAAATCAGACTTGTTAGCCATTTGTGTGGATATGCTGAGAATAGGAATCAGACAGATATGTGAATGTTGGGAGTGCAGGGGAAGGATTTGGGCCAGATAAGCAAACTTGGAATTGTAATCCTAAAAATGATATTTAATGCCAAGTTTCAGTGGGATCACAAATGGATGATGCTGAATGCTGGATCAAATACAAGAGTTCTGGTACTGGGAAAGTGTAAGAGGTTAAAGAGAGAGGAAGAACCATACCAGAAGCTGAGAAGAGCACCCAGGAAGGTGATAGAAGTTCAGGGCAGTGCCCTGGAAGTCAAGGAAAGACATGGTGTTAAGGAGAAGCAGGTGATCAATTGAGTCAAATGTTACCTGGACTAAAATGAATAAGTGAATGTAAGTGAAGTAATGGTGTCATGGTAGGATTAGTGGGAATTCAAAAGTAATTAGAGAGAGAATGAGAATGGATAACTCAGAAGCTTCCTTGGCTGTAAAGTGAAATTTAGAACTGGTAGTAGTTGGACTAAGAAATAGGGTCAAAGAGTTGTAGTTTTAAAATGAGAGAAATACCAGGGTGCTTGTAAGATGATCCAGTGGGCAGGAAAATTAATGGTACATGAGAGAGAAAGTTTCCCTGAAGTATTGCCCTAGACCCTATTCGTGTAACAAACACCCAACATTCATACTTTCTCTCAGTCTCTATGTCCTAGTTACCAAGAAAGGCACAAGACCTTAGATAAACTGGGTCACTTGTGGCTTTCTTAAACTCTGTGGTCCTCAGTGCATCAAGTCACATACAGATTTTTCTTTTGATTTTTGCTTTTATAAAAGAATTAAAGAAGGATATCATGTACAGGTACAAAATAACCATGATGAATGTGGTCATTATGTATACAATGTACCAATACATGTTCTTGGTTAAAAAAAAATAAAAAAAGAAAGGAATGTAAGAAGGAAGAAAGTGGCACAGAAATAATACTACAAGTATTTTTTGACAAAGGGTTACATTTAAACCCACTTCTTACTTTAATGTCATTTAATTTTTGTAATAGTCCTTTCAGATGGGTATTATTTCCTTTTTCAAGATGAGGTAACTGAGTTTAGAATGAATAAATAACTTGTTCAAGGCTTTAGATTTATTTAGGTGCTGGATCACTTTAAACTCAGTTCTGTGAGACCCTAAAATACTAATTTTATGAATTTCTCTGTAATAGGTTTGATTCAACCTTGCAAGTAGATTCTGGGCCTTATGCATTTGCCTAAAGGTCTTATCATCTATAAAGCAGACAAATCTTCAGTTACATGTGATTATCAAATAACTCTGTCCATTTTCTGCCAACATTCATTTTTCATATTTATGAAGAATTTTGGCGAAATGTGTTTTGCTTTAAAATGGATCACCTCTATTATTTGGCAAAAAGATACAATCTTTTGTAGAATACTGTTTAAAGATATTTTAAATTTACTGGGTATATCTATAGATAAGATTATGCATTATCTTATGCCCTGGAGGAATCATGTAATTTTTCCCTTGAAATAAGATGTGTAGAGGGCTTCATTCTGCATAGGCATGTTGTATATACATGGGGCAAAAATTGCAACACACAGCAGCTGACTGAGGTCTTCTGGGACAGAGATAACTGGCATTTACTTTTGTGCATGTTCTGGTATCTCCCTACATAGCTCAGCCTCAGGTTTCTTGGTTCCTTCCATTTGGGATATCTTATTTATCCATACAAAGTGACAAACTGTTGGAAAACTTTTACTTTACGGTGTTTGGACCCTTGAAACTCAAATCTTCCTAAAGAAATGCTGATTTTGCTTCTCAGGAGGAGAAATTCTCTCTGCAGTATTGCCATCAGCTCCTCCCCGGATGAATAAGGCTTTTATGATTCTCTTTGCAACAAAAATGAAGACCAAAATTATTTGGTTGTTTGGAGAATAGGCACACCTTAACAATCAAATGAATATGTTAGCTGCCAATTCGTCACAAATGATATGTGGTGGGAAGAAAAGAATTTTTAGCAAAGTTGGTGGTTAGGCTAACAGAAGATAAAGGCTGTGGAACACTCATTCTTTGTAGACAAATAATGAGAGCCATGTAAGTAAGATATGTTGTCTTTGGAAAATAAAGTACTCAAATATAAATAGAGATACTCAAAAAATATTTATTGAGTATCTATCAACTAAAACTAAAAGAAGTTAAATGAGATTCCTTATACTAAGAATTGTAGAGTCCCCAGCTTTGTGGAGGAGACAGATTGTCGGGTTATAACATAAAAGCCACATTTTTCCTCTATGATTTTCGTAAGTAATTCTCTCTTCCAATACTATGTAAAAAGTCAGAGACACTCCTGCTTAGCAATTTACTGCCACCATAAAGAAATAGGCTTTCATGGAGAAAAAGGAAAATACAATTATATTTATATTCTGTTTTACCAAAATAGAAATCAGGTTGAAAGAGTTTAACAAAATTAAATACAAAATTTCAGAATTATTGTAGCTAGTTCATACATTAGTGACTGGGAGGATAACAGTAGAATAAGAAATTTGGGAAGAATATGCAAAAGTTGAATTAAGTACTTATAAAAGTTGAATTAAGACTTATAGAGCACTGATATAAAATATGAATTTGTTTCTAATAAAAGAAAAAAAATCAGAATTGAAAATCAAGTCCATGACTTAATTTTTTTTTTTTTTTTTTTGTCCTTGCCTCTATCAGTTTTTTCCTCCTGTTGAATCTCTGAGGTTTGGTAAAGAGGTCATCCAAGCTATGTGGTTTTCTTTTCATAGTTCTTTCCTCATCTGGGGGTGTTCAAGAACAGCTTATTGGACAATATTCACTGATTCATAAGCTACTAATCTTTCCTTTATAGTATCCTCTCTTAAGAAAATTCAACATATTTTTATAAATGTTAAAAAATAGTTCATTGGATTCCTGAGAGATGGATAGTCAAGAAGTAGAAGTTACAGAGAAAATAATTACTTTTTCACTGTAGTTTCTATCTTATATCACCTAAGAATGCATTCCAAATATTTTATACTTAGAAAACCACGGGGCTGATCACTATATTGGTATCACGTAAATATTAACAATTTCTTAATGTTCAAAGAGATATTTACTTTCTCTTGCTAACTGCTTGAAAACATGACTTCCTCCTTCATATTTGTAAAGAACAATTGTATAAATGTCATCTATTTTGTAGTACTGATATTCTTTTTTTATTTTAATGCTTCTTTTGGATGCTAGCCTTCTGGTATTTTACAAGCTGAAGATTGCTCCTAGGAATTGTTTTTACCTGTTAAGTCACTATTTCCACATTAATAATAGGGTAAAGATATCAGGCTTCAGCTTAGATTATGACAGTACCTAATGTTTTTTCCACATTCACTTCAAGCAAGGAAACACTCTCTTTTTTCATGGGAATTTTATGAATTCCAATATGTATATTTTTCCAGCTGTAGTATTTTATTTGAAATTGGAAATGACCAGTTGAGATATCACTTTTCTTATGAAAAGTTTCCCAATGCGAAATTCTAGCAGCTAAAGCTAAATTCAACTACTCAAGTGGTATGATTTCTTTATTCATAATTTAGATTTTTAAAATATTCTTTTCAGTTGTTTACATTGGTACTTCTGAGTCAGTGAAACATTAATTTATCTTTTTCTCATATTAGCCACTTTTGTACAAGTGTAATTCCTGTTTTTTGTTATATGGACTTGAATAGATGATTAATATAAATGGAAATTCTGTTGATTAATATTGGTACAATGAAGCCCTTCTAGCTGGTTCTAGGTTTTGGTTGCAACTGTGACTTCTTGACTGCAAATGCTTGTTGACAATCCATCTTGGGAATCCAACATAGCAGTAAGACCTTATTTTTGGTTTTTCAGGGGAATTATTTTCCTATTCTACATTTAAGAGACTAGCACAACCACACATGCAGGTCTAAATGAAAGGTTGTTAGACTCACATACATACACCTTTTTCTAGGTTATAGTTGAGAAATCTCCCCTGGCTTCAAAGGGGACAGTGTTTTTCAGTGAGAATCATGCTTACATGGGTATCAGAATCTTTTTAGGGGTCAGCTCTGCCACACCTAATTAGTGAAGGTAGTTAATCTACTCAGCTCAAATTTGTATCTGTAAAAATGAGACTGGATGAAAGAATTGTGAAGTTTCTAGTTGGAGCTGGAAATGACTTTCTTTTTTCTGTAAGTTATTCACTTATTTTTCACTGACTTTGTGCATGATAGTCCTTTAGAGCAACTTCCTAGAAATTAGGAGGGTTTGAGTATCCACAACTCCAAGGGGACAAACTTTGAAATTCTCCCCATTCTGAGCTTTCTTGTCTGTGAGATAACTCACCGATTGGGTCTAGGGCAGTAATTGATTGTAATCGCAGGAGTTAATGATGGACGTTCTTATTTCTGATCTTAGAAAAGAGCTGTCCCCATGAATACGTAGTTGTAGAACCCCAGAGGAGCTGGCATTGAGCATCTACACAAAATGATGTGAAGCTGAATAAAAGTTGAATTTTATTATCTCATCCCTTTAGTTGAAAATAATGTTTGTTTTCACTCCCATGTCTACTTATATCAAGATTCAAAGTTATGTAGGGACAATTCAGTAGATAACTTTCCATTCTGTTGCACAGGCCATCTGGTTTCCTCTAAATGAGGGGCACAGTCAATAGTATCTGTGCCTCCAATGAATGGGCCCCCATTATCTGATTTCACTGAAATCTAAGAAATGTAGAGCCAGGATGTTTGTCTCTCATAACAAGTCCCTATTTCAAGTAGGAGAGGATCCTAGATGTCAGATGCAGGAATTAAAGATATCGCTGTCTCTTATGAAAATGTTCAGATTTGTTCTAGTGGAAATCTGGATGCACTTCTTTCTGGGTGTCATGCAGACAGTGAACTTTTTTTTTTTTTCTTTGCTCATGTTCTTTAGTACCTGGGTTACTTTCATAATGATGACATTTTGCTAACCACTGCATGATACTTATAAAGTGCTCCTTGCAGCCACCCCCTCCAGTACTGGAGATTGAGCCCAGGGCCTTCACAATGAGACACATCCCAGGCCTTTTTTATTTTTTACTTTCCGACAGGGTCTCGCTAAACTGCCCAGCTGGAACCAAAACATTCAATCCCGCTGTCTCATATCCCAAGGTGCTGGGATTACAGTTGTGTGCCACCATACTCAGCTACATGATTACTTTTTTTTTTTTTTTGATGAAGCCATCTGAGAAAGAAACATTGCAAACATCAAAATATGAGTTCTGTAGATTCCAGTACAAAAATCTGGCCCAGGCAAGTAGCTCAACGTATGAGTGTTTGTATGTAATGTTTGCTATCTTCTATATGCAACACAAAATATTTCAAATATGCATGTAAACATGAAATAATATGAACTTATTAAGGGTAGATAAGAGAAAGTTACATGGTTTTGGTTACATATGGTTAGATAAAGATTGCTCATTTTGTACTTCTGGTTACAATCTGCAATATATCGCAGGAATTAATGAATTGGTTTCTCTATTGGGAGAATTAGTAGAGGGGCATGGGCACTAAGGTTATATTAATAAATAGTTTACTAATAGTACTCTAGAGCTAATTTTAAGAGTATTTGAAGATGAATATATTAGTTTATCAAAAGTTGTAAAGATGACAGAAGGGGAAAATGCACTGCCCTATTCTAATATGCATTTGATTTTTTTGATTTTTTTATATAACCATGTCTCCTTCATCAGGTGAATCTGAAATATTGGATAGAAAAAGAATTTGTGTAAGCTCATGTAATAGAATTTACTGCACAAAAGCTTTACTTTCCAACTTTAAAGAGTGTATATGGTTTTATTTATCATATATTAATGAGTTTTTGAAAATGACATATTGAGTTAAATGCAGTTCAAAAATGGAAAAATAGTTTTGAAACTGAGCTCAGTGCTAAGCATTCATTGCTGTTTGTTCATTGGGGAATTCAGTCCTTTATGTTTTTTGTGGCTTTACAGCTCAAAACTCAAGCATTTTCTGAAAATCTGCTTGTATCATTTCTGCTTCAAATATTATCCTCAAGGATAAAAAGTATAGAGTCATCAGTTGCAGGTGACTATGCTTATAAAGGCAGGAGAATAGTGGAATAATCTAAAAAAGAAAAAAAAAACAGCACCGTTTGGGTCTATGCATAGATTCTCACTTCTGCCGTGCATGGATTTTTATGCTCCAAGGCTGTCATGTTAGACTCGTTGTCAGATGCTAGTCACCCACTGATGATGACAAGTACATTGATTGCTTCAGCATCAGCTGACCTCCTATGACTAAACATCTTCACATAGCAGACAGTTCATTCAAAAATTAGACCTAGACTTGATGATAGTCTATTCTCTTTCAATGCCCAAAGTCTCCATAAATTTTAGATTGGAATGTTATTTTGAGATACCGCATTTTTTTGAGGTAGAGAAATGAAGCTATACACCATACGTTTAAATAGGCTTTTTAGGCTTTAATACTTCTTTCCATAGACACTTATTGTTAGTTTTACAAGTGTCATTTAAGCTACTTATGATTGAGAGTATGAATTTTCCCAGTCCAAATCAAAGGAGTTTTATTTAAGAGTGATCGATTCTCTTTTTCTTTCTCCAGCCCACTCCTTTGTTACCTCAAAATTTTCTTTAATTTTGGGAAGTTTACTAGTAATAAAATTCATTAGATATAAAGTGAACCAAAAGATATGGTCTCCATGTTGATATGAAGATGAAAAGCTTATAGATCACAGAACTAATCAGTAAAAGGATGGGATAGCAAAGTGTGCATAAGTTGAGACTGTGGAACAAAGCAAATGTGCATTTGATTCAGTTGCAAATTTTCCCTTTTAGTTGTGTGATCTTGGACAAGATATTTCATTCCTTAAAGTCCATTTTCCATACCTATGAAATGGTGTTAATAATGCCTTTTTCAGAATTTGCTTTCATAAGAACCTTAATTTTTAAGAGCAGTTTTAGGTTCACAACAAAACTGACCAGAAAGTAGAGTTCTCGTGTATCTCCAGCCTCCAAGTATGCATAGATAGCTTCCACTTTTATCTGCATTTCTTACTAGAGTGGTGTATTTGTTACAGCATAAGAACCTCGAATTACAGATCATTATCACCCAAAGTCTATAGTTTACATTAGGGTTCAATGTAGATGTTGCATATTCTGTGAGTTTTTGGCAGAATGACTTGTATTGGCCATTATAGTTTCATGTAGAGTAATTTCACTGCCCTAAAAATCTTCTGTGCTCTACCTATTTTTCTGTCTCCTGATACCTCACAACCACTACTCTTTTTACCATCTATAGTTTTGCCTTTTTAAAGAACGTTCTGTAGTTGGAATTATGCAATATTTATCCTTTTCAGATTGCTTCTTACTCTTAATAATATGCATTAAGTTTTCTCTTTATCTTTTTATAGTTTGATAACTCATTTCTGGTAGCACTGTCTTATGTTCTATTGCCTGGATATATCACAGTTTATTTATTAATTTACTCACTAAAGGACATCTTTGTTGCTTCCAAGTTCTGGCAATTATAAACAAATTGCTGTAAACATCTATAAGAAGGTTTTTGTAGGCAATGACTTTTCATTTTATTGAGTAAATACCAAAGAGAGTAATTGCTGGATTGAATGTTGAGTATATTTAGTTTTGTAAGAAGTTTTCAAACTACCTTTTACAGAGGCAGAACCATTTGTAGTTCCATCAGAAATGAGCAGCATTTCTTATTGCTCCTTAATTTGCATTGCCTGACTCGGTATACTGGTTTTTGGCAATTCTAACCCGTGTATTTTGTAGTGTTTTGTTATCAACCAAATAAGTAGACACTTATAGTACATGACACATTCTAAGTGAATTTTTATTAATTATTATTCTATTGTGCATCAGTTTAAAAAAAAACTGAAAGACTTTGAGACTTTGGTTCTGGCCATAACGGGCTAAGAAAAGGGATATTTTCTTACTACCACAAACGGAAAACTGTAAAATGTATAAAACAATTGTTATTAAATATTAGGCCATAGGTAGTATAAGAATGTGATTCCTGAGAGAAGGGAAACTAATGAAATAAATTTTGCCACAATCACCCTGGCTTTCTGCTTGGAGGTCCACTCTGGAACACAGTATAAGGAGGAGCATTCTAAGCAGAACAGGTTGTCTTAGTGAAGTAGCTGCTGATAGAATCCACGGAAGCTACAGTAGCTGGGAGTTTGCAATGCAGAGTTCTGAAAAGGAGACAACTAAGAAAAAATTCAGTTTACTTGAAACTTTGATGAATCCTAAAATTGTGCAAGTATATAACAAAACTTCACAAAGTCAGGCAAAGAAAAAACAAGGAGTTTTTTTCTTTCTTTTATGACAAAAGGGAGATGTTTGAGCTCTGGTTAGCCAGAATGGAGAGTTCTTATTAGTCATCAGGTTTCACAGAATTCAGAAGGGTCATGTGTTTACAATAGAGCTCAGCTACCTCCCAAAGATGACTTTTGATCCACCTTTATAAGGAATAAAATAAGTCGTAAGAGATCAAGTAGTCAACAAATAAGTAAATTGCTTTTCAGAACAAATCTCAATACTTAGAAAAAAATCCAGATACTTACTATTTTAACTCTGAATGTACGGCATTCAATCAAATGGGACAAGAACAAGAGCCAAAATAGAATGACCCATAACCGGAAAGATATCTATCAGCAGGAATTACAGAGATGATGAGATTAGGAGACAAGGACTTTTATTTACTTTCTTCATGTAAATGACAAAATTTTATATATATATTATAGCATACAATATGATATATATGTAATATGTGTGTGTGTGTAGTGGCATGGTTAAATCAAGCTCTTTAACATACTCTTTAACATATGTATTATCTCATATATATTTATTTGTGATGAGAACCATTAAAATAGACTCTTAAAATTTTCAAGCGTATAACATCAAACTGTAAATGGATTTCTTGAACTTTTTCCTGCTACCTGAAATAGACATTTGAATAGACATTTATCTATTTGAAAAATAGATATTTAGCTATTTTTAGCTATTTGAAAAAATTTAGCTATCTGCCCACCCCTCAGCCTCCTTAAGCTTTATAGTAATCTCATTGTCATGAGATTAACTTTCTTACTTTCTACATATGAGTGAGATCATACAGTACTTCATATGGGTGAGATCATACAGTACAGTCATCTTTCTGTGTCTGACTTACTTCACTTAGCATGATGTCTTCCAAGTCCATTACTCTTATTGCAAATGACAGGGTTTCATGCTTTTTAATGGCTGAGTACTACTCCATTGTGCATATATATCACATTTTCTTCTTTTACTCATCCATTGATGGATATTTAGGATGATTCTATATCATATTGTGAATAGTGCTGCCATAAACATGGGAATATGGGTGTCTCTTTAATATAGTGGTTTTATTTCCTTTATTTAATGCTCAGCTGTGGGATTGCTGGGTCATATTGTAGTCCTATTTGTTTCTTGAGGAGTTTATATATTGTTTTCTACAGTGGTTTTACCTATTTACATACCCACTAGCAATGTTTAAGGGTTATCCTTTCTTTTTTTTATCATTACTGGCATTTGTCACTTTTTCTTTTTATGACAGTAGCCATTCTCACTGGTGTGAGATGATAACTCATTGTGGTTGTGAGTTGCATTCACCTGATTAATGATGCTGAAGACTTTTTTTGCATGTATCTGTTGGCAATTTGTATGTCTTCTTTTGATAAATGTCAATTCAAATCTTTTGCCTATTTCTTATTGGATTGTTTGTTTATTCTGCCATTAAGTTGTTTGTGTTTTATTTTAGTTACTTTTCTCATTGCTAGGACAAAATACCTGGCACACAAAGTTAGAGAAGGAAAGGTTTATTTTGGCTTACAGTTTTTAGAGGTTTCAGTCCACAGTTGGCTGGCTCCAAGGCCTGGTGGCAGGCAGAGGGCCCTGGCAGAGGAGAAATAATTTATGGTGTGGCAAGGCAGGCAGAAAGTAGCAGGCAGTAAGCAGTAAACAGCAAGCAGCAGCCTGCTTTTCCTCTCTCCCTTTATATTCCATCCAGGTTGTAAACTTATTGATCGGTTCTACGCATACCCAGAGTGGGGCTTCCATTATCTATACTCTTAATCCCAATATCACAGCCTTAATCCACATTCACACACCCTAGATCCAGAAAGGTCCAAAAGGCCCCAGCTATAAGCACATGAGGCTTTGGGGGGCGTCATCTAGGTATAAGCCATAACATGTTTCTTACATATTCTCTGTAGTAACCTCTTATCAAACCTATAGCTTGCAAATATTTTTTTCTGTTCTGTAGGTTGTCTATTTGTTCTGTTGATTTAATCCATTTGACTTTATTTTTCATTTGTGAGATGAGGGTCTAATTTTATTGTTTTGTATGTGAATAATCGGTTTATCCAGTGCCAGTAATTGAAGAGACTGTCTTTTCTCCATTGCATGTCTTGCTATCTTTGTCAAAAATCAATTGTCCATACTTGCATGAATTTATTTCTGAGATTTCTGGTGTGTTTTATTAGTCTATGTGTCTGTTTTTAGTTCATGGTCATGCGGTTTTGATTACTGTAGCTTTGTATAATTTTTGACTCCTGTAGTGTGATACTCTAGTTTTGCTCTTTTTGCTCAAGACTACTTTGGCTAGTCAAAGCCTCTTGTGGTTTTGTATCAATTTTAGAATTGCCTTTTCTATTGCTGTGAAAAATATTGAAATTTTGGTAAGGATTGCATGGAATCTGTAGATTGCTTTTCATTTTTAAGTAATAGTAACCATATGTATTTTTCCACTTAACAAATATGAAATATTTTTTCTCTATGTCCTTTTGAAATTTATTTAATCAGTATTTTATAGTTTTCAGTATACAGATTATACTTCCTTAATTAAATTTATTCCTAAGTATTTTTGATAATTATTCTACATGTCTTTGTTTTCTTAATTGATTTGTTAGAGTTTGTTAGTGTATAGGTATGTTAATGATTTTTATGTTTTTTTGTATCCTGCATCTTTACTCAATTTATTAATTCTAGCAGTTATTTTTTTGGACTCATTTTTTTTTTTTGATGTCTTCAAAGACAATTTAACTTCTCCCTCTGTGATTTGGATGCCCTTTATTTCTTTCTCTTGTCTAGTTGCTGTACTCTACTTAGGACTTGTAGTATATGTTGAATATAAGTGGAATAGCTTTCACCTTTTCACTGTTCAGTGTGATGTTAGCTATGGGCTTGTTATACACAGTCTTTATTTTGTTTGTATTTTTATTTGTCTTAACATAATTTTTAGAAGTTTTTGTCATGAAAAGGTCTTGTATTTGTCAAGAGCCTTTTCTGTATCTACTGAGAGATGGTCATATGGTTTTTGTCCTACATTCTGTCACTATAGTTGTCACTTTTTAAATTTGTCTATAGTGAACCACTTTTGCATCCCAAAGATTAATGCCACTTGATCATGATGAAAATCATTTAATATGCTATTAAGTTTGACTTGCGAGGCTTTTTGGAGATATGTTCAGTAAATAATGACTGATAATTTTCTTTTCTTGTTTTATCCTTGTCTTACTTTTATATCACGGTAATGTTGGCCTCCTAAAATGATCCTGGGCAGATTCCTTCCTCAGCAATTTTTTTGGAATATTTTAAGAAAGACTGACATTATTTCTTGATACGAGATCTTGGGCTTTTATTTGGTGGGAGACTTTAATACTGATTCAGTTTCCTCACTTCTTATTTGTCTATTCAGACTTTCTGTTTCTTCATGATTCAGTCTTGGCAGGGGATGAGTGTCTTGGAATTTATCCATTTCTTCTAGGATTTCCAATTTGTTGGTATATAATTTTTCAAGTAATCTCTTATTTATATTTTGTGTTATCAGTTGTAATGTCTCTTTGATTTGTAGTTTTATGGATTTGAAGCTTTTCTCCTTTTTTTTAGTGTTAGTTTTACTAAAAGTTTAGGTTTTCTCTAGTACTCTGAAGAGCAATTCCAAGCACCAGCACCTAAGGTGTTGGAGATGCAACCAAAAATTTATATGTTCTGCATAAGTAATACAACAAAAATGAAATAAGTTGAAAGTAAAAGGATTACAAAAATATATCACATAAATTCAAATCTTAAGAAAGCTGAAATAGTGGTACTTATATCAAACAAGTAGACATCAGAACAAAGTATTGCCAAGAATAAAAAGGGACATTTAGCAATGATGAAGGGATAGATTTAAGACATATAATTCATTAAGTCCTTGTACACCAAATATAGCTTTTAAATATACAAAACAAAAGCTGAAAGGAAAATTTAATGAATGCCCTATAATACTCAATGATGTAAACACTGCCTTTTCAGTTTTTGGTAAAAAAAAAAAAAGATGGAGGGACTGGAGATACAGTCCCCTGAAAGAGCTTTTGCCAAACACTCACAAAGTCTTGGACTCAGTTCCTAGCATTACCACACAAAAAAGAGAAAACTAAGAGTGTAAAACATTTGCCCTAACAAACTTATCTACAACTTGGCCTATATCTTAGTCTATTCAAGCTGCACAAAGTACAAGAGTCTGGATGGGTTATACACTATAGAAATTTATTTCTCATGGTCTTGTAATCTGTATAATCTAAGATCAGTCTAAAATTAGGTGTATGGTGAGGGTCACTCTCTAGTTTTTCGATGTCAACTTTTGTCTATATGCTGTCATGGGGAGGAGTCAGAGCAACTCTCTTTGGCTCTGCTCTCCTTGTTTTGTCATCCCCAAAGACCCTACCTCCTAATATCAGCACATTAGTGACTGTCCTTTTGGGAGGATACCAATTTTCAGATCATAACAGTCTGACATTCAGAGACTATTCTACATAATAAAATGAAGATATACTTTTTTTCAAGTATACATAGAATATTCACTAAGTAGATAATATATTAGGCTATAAAAGAAATCCTAATAAATTTAAAAGGGTGAAAATCAGGGTATGTTCTTTGACCACAATGGAAGTAAATCAGAAATCAGTAACCAAAAGATGTCAGCTAAGTAGCATCATTTAGAAGTAAAGCAGCAAGTTACAAAAAACTATGGGCCACTGAAAACATCACAAATAAAATAGGAAATATTTGAACTGAGTGTTAATGAGAGAACAATATATCAAAATGTGTGGGATGTACTTCTAATTGAAGAAAAAAGATAATTATTTCAACTTGACAAGCTAGTAATAAAAAGACAAAATCAAAATAACTCAGAATCAACATAAATTTCTTTCATGAAAGTGAAATAAAAAATAATAAAACAAAACAAACAGAGGTATCAGTTAAATTTTTTTTTTTTCAGTTAAATTTTAAAAACTTAGTTCTTTAAAAAAATCTGTAACCTTACAAACTGTACTAAATCCAAGAAAAAGGTGGAAGATATTCCTTCTAATATGGGGCATGAAAAAGGGATATCATTACAGATTCTACCATATTAAAAGTATAAGAGAATATTTATGTTGACTCTATGCCAGTAAATTTGACTTCTATGACAAAAGAGATGTTATCTTTAAGATACTAATTTCTACATTTGACTCAGAAATAAAAATCAAATACCTCTATATCTGTTAAAATTTGAATTTATAACCATAAAAATCTTTTCCATTAAAAAAAAACCTCCAGACCTGGATGGCCTGGTATATTATTTAAAATATACTGGTATATTACTTAAAACACTTGTATATTATTGCTCAAGACTACTTTGGCTAGGCAAGGTCTCTTGTGGTTTTGTATATTGTACAAACTGGTATATTATTTAAAACATTTAAGGAAGAAGTCATGCTGATATTTCACAAGCTTTTTGCAGAAATAGAAAAGGAAAATGCACTTCCAAACTCATTTTATGAGGCAAATACAACTGATACCTGTGAAAGACAAAAAAAAAATACAAAAAAAAAAAAAAACCACAACAAACTATATGGTAAATCTCAATAGCTGTAGAAAAATATTTGGTAAAATCCAATTAAAAAATCTCTAGAAACTAAGAGTAGAAAGGAACTTTCTCAAACTATTAGAAAAATCTACAGTTAATATCACACTTATGGTGAATAATTTCTTCCTAAGATTGGGAACAAAGCAAGCAGGTTTGTGTTCACCATTTCTATTCAGAATTGTTCTGGAGGGCATATACACTTTGTGAAAAGCCAGAACTGAAACAAAACACATTTAGATCAGAAAGGAAAAATTTAAACTTTTTTATTCAATTAAAACATGAGATTAAATGTGGAAAATCATATGAAATCTATAAAGATGCTACTAGAACTCATAACTGAGTTTAGTAAGTTCTGAATACTAGTCCAATATTAAAAATCAATTGAATTTTTAAATGTTAAGCATACCATTGTAACAGCGCCAAAATGAAATTATTATAATATGTATAATGTATGTACACTGGAACTTATAAAATGTTGCTGAAAGTAACTAATTAAAGACATAAATATATTTTGTTTGTGGATAAGAAGACTCAGTTGAGATTTGATTCCTCTCCAGACTGAAGTACAAATTCAGCAGAATCTCAGTTAAAAGCCTACTAGCTTTTCTGTTTGTAGTACTAAAGTTGACACGCTGATTCTAAAATTTAGATGAGAATACCAACAATTTAGAACAACCAACACAATTTTTAAAAGGAAGAATAATGTTTAAAGATTTAAAATAGTTGATTTCAATACCTTCTAAAACACTACACTATGATGAGTTTTGAAAAAAGTTTACACAGAGCGATAGAACAGAATGGAGTCTAGAAATAGACTTGCACACATAGGATTAACTAATTTTCACCAAAGGCACGAAGGTAGTGGAATAGGGAAAGATAGTCTATTCACAAAACAATGCTGAGATAATTGGATATCCATATTAAAATATATGGATCTAATATAAATATGCTATGTATGTATCATACATATAAATTAACTCAAAATGGAATCATAGATTTAAAAGTATAAAATTTATGGAAGAAAATATAGAAGAACATCCTCACAAAACTGGGATAGGCAAAGATTTCCTGTAAAAAACACTTAAATGATAAACCTTAAAAATGATAAATTGAACTTCATAAAAATTATGTACTTCTGCTCTTATCAATATATAATTAAGAAAATGAAATGGCTGGCCACAGATTAGATGAAAACATTTGCAATACCTGCATCTGACAAAATTCCTGTCCAGAATATGTATATAAACAATTGTTGTATCTCATTAATAAGAAAACTTAGTTAAAATGACAAAAGATTAGAGTAGATACTTGAGAAAAGAAGATACCTGAATGATCAGTTAGCACAAGAAAATCTATTAGGAAAACAAAAATTAAAGTTACGATGAAATACAACTGCACATACCCTGAAATGACTAAAATGAAAAATACTGATAACTCTGAATGTTGGTAAGGATGTGAAACAAGTGGAAGTCTTATATATCACAGTAGAGCTATGACATGTAACAATCATTTTGGAAAATAATTTGGTAGATTCTTATAATAAATTAAACATTCCATTTTGACATACAACTCAGTAATTCTACTCTTCTATATTTATCCTTTAGGAATTAAAGTTACATGTTCTTGGAAAAACTTTAAATGAATCATCATAATAGCTTTATTCATATAACTCCAAACTGAGAACAATATATATGGCACATTAACTGGTGGAAGTTTAAAAAACAATTGCAGTTTATCCTATGATTGAAGACCATTCTTCAATAAAAAAGGACGAAATTTTTGATTCATCTATCAGGGATGAATTTCATTGTCTTTTGTTGAGCCCAAGAAGCCAAACACAAACAGTACATGCTCAGTTTATGTGAACTCCAGAAGGAACGATCATATTATAGACAGAAGTGGATGGGTGGTGGTATGAGGCTTGGGTTGGTGAGTCTGATTGCTTGCAGTGGAACACTAAATACTCAAGGGGTAGTGGAAATATTCTATCATCTGAATGTAGTGTAGTACTCTTTTATAAAAACTCATCAGTCTGAATGTAACCTATCAAGTTATCTGAAGTATTTTATTATATATAAATTATATCGCGAGCTGGGGATTTAGCTCAGTGATTAGAGTGCTTGCCTTGTAAGCACAAGGGCCTGAGTTCGATCCCTGGCACCACAAAAAAAAAAAAAAAATATATATATATATATAAATTATATCGCAATAAATTTAAATACCAAAAAATCCAAAACAAGCTTAGGAGCAGCTTTACCCTTAAGATTAATTTATTATGATTAATGAGAAGTCATATGGGTCTGGAACCTTAAAACTTTTATAATTATACATTCATTTAATAAGGCCATAAAAAGCCATAATTGAATATTTTATTTTCCTTATTTTATTAATAAAAAAAATCCTTGCTATAGGTAGACAAATTGAGCAATTTCCTAGTTACTAAGGTTTGAAACTTCCATTTTCCATATTCTCTGTTTCTTCTACTGCTGTAAGTGGCATCCCTCAGCCCATTCCTGGAAGCAAGAACTGTACAATAGGAAATAATATTAGATGAGCAGACTAAGAGAGGTAACACAGAACAGGTATGTGACATAGAAATGCAGGGAAGAAACCCAAAGGAAAGACCCTTGAGGTTCCTTTTTAAATTAAGGTGTCATGATTTTGGAAATCATTGACTAATATTTGTCCTTGAGTTTGAACTAAATTAAAATCAAATGACTTTTACTTGAGAAGATATAGAGAGAAGAAGAATTTTTGAAATATTTTTTGATTAAAAAATAACATTAATCCTTTAATTTGTATTTTAAAATGAGCTTATTTGATGCTTTTGGATTGTTTTCCCTTTTAAAATAAACCTGGATCAATTTAGATCCGAAGTATAATAATACATTTTATTGACAAAATTTGATAAATCATTATTGATTAATTCTGTTCTTAGCTTTAGTTAGGTTGGAAATGGAGAGATCTTGGGCTATTTACCTTTCTCCCTCTTTCCTAGATATCTAATTATCTGTCCATCTATCTAAGTTCCATAAAAAGCCAGTGGTCTACACATTATTATCCTGAGTTTGCAAATAAGAAAATGAGACACTATGTCTATATATTATACATACATATATTTATATATATATATTTACTGGTTATTTGTATTTTTGATTTCTATTATGGCAGGTAATAAATATATTTAAAGATGTTAAATATACTTATTTAATTTCTAATGTAAATTTGATTAAATTGATATATAAAAATTATTGAATTTTAAGGAAACAATTTATACTTAAAAAATTTAATGCATCTATTTTGAACATAGTTTATTTCAGAAGTGGGAATAAATTTTTTATTACAAAACAACTTTCTATAAATAGAATTCTATTTTCTCTTTCAAGTTTTAATATTAAATTAGAATTTGTTTTGTAAAATATTTTGGAATATGAAAATATTTTATATTCTATCTTCTAAAACCATATTTTGTAAGGAGGGGTGATCAGAAAGTATAGTCTTGATGGGGAAAGGAGTCCTCTGTGTTACGGACAGTACCGGAATTTTTCAGGGTTAACATTCTCAGCCATACAGCGGGTATTAATGGGAACACTTTCAATCTGCCACAACACCAGCACAATACTAATAAAAATCATCAAATTTACAGAATGGACATGTAGTGTGGCTTGTTCATCTTATTTACTTACAGTAGCATAAATGTCTAAAAGTATAAACAGTAACAGTCAGGAAAAATGATGCACAGAATCTAAATTACTAGTCCATTTATCACCAAACACTGATGCCCATTCCCTATGTCCAATTAATGATGGCCAATCAGCATATATATCTCCTTAGGTGGAGCTTTTCTATCACCCTGGACAGTCTCTAATAAGAAATAAACAGGTTGATTTGGACTGAAGTAAGGAGCAGGCACAAGCCAAGCTGCAGCTAAAATTCACGTTACTGTAGTGAATAATCTGATGTTGGGAGTCACTGCCTAGCAGAGTCAGGAGACTAAATTAGATCCTAGATGGGTAGGGCAGGAATGGAGAGTTTAGTTGCAAAAGTTTCCTCCTGTGTACCTCTGAAAAATTGGATCTCTTTTCTTCAAAAAAAGTAGAGGTCTGTTCAGTGATAAGTGCTGTAATTGCCATTACCTGCCTCTCACACTTATATTACTAAGACAAATATCAAACCTGAGACACAATAGGTAAGATCATTTAGAGTTTTCTTTTAAAAATATATACAATATTTGTCATTTGAACAATTTACAAAGAATGCTAGAACACTTCTTTGACTGAAAAATAAAGCTAAGGACTCACATTAGAAGATAGCTTTCCTACTATTCTTAGCTAAACTATTTCATTTCCAAAAACACCAATATCTGAATACCAATTTGATGAAAACCATTCCAACAACACAAAATCACACTAAAGATTTTCTCTAAACATCTGGATCTGCTTCCTCATGTGAGTGTTTCTCATGCAATTACATAAGGTGACTCAGGCAGACATTTGAGTTGGCACACAGTTTTCATTTGGATTTACAACATTTGTGAGGGTTAGATAAACCTTGGGAAATCTGCGGTTGACACATCCAATTATCTCCTTGCTGTACTTTATAGTGATCGATTCTGGTTTCAGTCTTTACAGGCAAAGGGAGCCTAACAATGATAGATATAGAAATAGAATGTAAATTTAATATTGGATTTATAGCTAAAGTATTCTGGGGAATTTTTCTAACTCCAAAAGAAACCCAAGGCAGAAAATACCATCACTTGAGTTTGTAATTATTTATTCATCTCATGTTATCAGCATGCAAATGGGAGATATGATTAGTCTTTCTTGAAGTATTTAAAATCATTAATTAAACAGAATTCAAGTAGTACAACTTCTAATTAACTCCTTTCTTCCTCTCTCTCTTCCTTCCTTCCTTTCTTTCCCTTCCTCCCTTTCATCCTTTCTCTCTCCCTTCCTTCCTTTTTCCTTCTTTTTTTTTTCTCATACTTGGGAGAAGATAAAGAACCAAATGATATAAAAAAATTAAATGTAGAGACAGTTAAAATGGTGTAATTGGAATTACTATACTCTGGCAGGTCTTGTTGGCCTGAGAAATCTCCTTGAAAAGTTATTTTAGAATGAAAACATGAGGATCTGTAGGGTCCAGAATCACATAGAACTCTTTGATCACAAAATAATTACAAAATAAAAGTATGCTTCCATATTGCTACAGTTTCAATGTCCCTTCCTAAACTCATGTTGAAATTTAATTGCCATTATTATAATAAAGGGCAGAACCTGTAAAATATGATTAGGTCATAAGGGTTGGTTCTCATGAATAGATTAATATCTTTATTATATAAGTTATAGATTTAGTCCTCTTTGCTCTGTTTTTCTCAGACTTGCATCCTCTCTTTGTGTTCTACCATGTTGCACAAAGGCCTTCACCTGATGCCAACACCTTGATATTGGATTTCCCAGCCTCTAGGACCATGAGCCAAATAAACTTCTGCTGTTTATAATTTACTTGCTCTATGGTCTTCTGTTACAGCAACAAAAACCATAGGAAACATGCATAGTAGTCTTTTCTAAAAATTAAAAATTTAAGCCATTCACATTTGTTCCCAGTTAATGACTCAATTTTATTAGCTGAGCATGTTTAAAAGAAGTTATTAGCTACAATGCAGTGAGATTGCATCTCATGCTGATTTATCAAAAAAAAATATACCTTCTTGGAAGAGGAAAGCCTGCTGGTTTGCGGAAAGTACTCTTTATAAGTGACACTCTCTTGGTATGAGGGAAAACGTTCTTTACATTTACCCGCTTTATATTTAATATCATAAATAAAAGTGTTTCAGCAGTGCTGTCAGGAAAAGGCTGAATTCACTTGTCACCACAACTGAATTTGTGGGGAGACTTCAGAGAGCTTTGTGGGGAGACTTCAGACTTTGTGGCCCCGGAGGTTTCGTCTATGCCACTGGGTTGCAGAAGACAGCTGAAGTCCGATGCTGCCAGACCTGGTCCTGCTGAGGAGGAGGCATTGCAGGGAAGCTGCAGAGCGGCTCACCATCAAGCAACCTGTGTGAGAAAACAGCAGCTTATCGAGTGCAGCACATTGTGGAGGAGGTAGAAGGGGATAAAGAAGAAAACAGAAAGCAGCAGGAATGGTAAACTTCTTACGACTGCAGACTGACTGAGTGAATTTGAGGGTTTTCAGTTATTTTCTTCAGCCTCAGTTCACCAACAGTATGTTCTTAGAAGTTAAAGGGCCAACCCTGTTATGATTCCTGGGAGGGTGGGGCAAATTAGGTAAATTGGACTCTTAGGACAGAGCTTTTGTTTTGCTTTAGATGTGGCTTGGCTTGGGAGTGAGGCTAGGAAGGAAATGGCTGTCAGGATGGCCTTATTTAAATTAGATGAATCATGTCATCATCCTGCTTTGGAAGAATACTATATATGAAAAAGTGCATTTTCATTAAGCTACTGACTGAGGAGAGCACATGTGCGTATTACCATGTCACTAACTAAAGAGTGTGGACTACTGCTCACCCAAGTCTGGTGCATATGCAAGTTCGAGAACAGAGAGAAATTGCTCTGTTAAATGGAGAGGTGACTTTGGTGCCAATATGCAAAAGGATGAAGAGAGTCATGATTGGCGTCAAGAGGAGAGCAAAACTGGAGAGAACAAGGTTAACAGAAATGAGTTTTGAAGTGATTTTGAAGAGTTTTCTGACTGTCTGCTATAAAATTTTTAATAAAGATTTCATTGCTCAGAGGAATAATTTTGCAGAAAATGCTGGAGGATGATGGCATGCATTTATTTTCTCTGGTTCCATTTTCATATTTGTAGAATTGGGATATCATGATTCTAAATATCGAATCAAAGTAGCTAGCTTTTCAACCTCTCTTCAAAAAAGTTTCTCAATCTTTGGACTAATTTTATTGCGATGTATAACTAAGGAAATCAAACTGAAAGAAATATATGAAAAAAGAGATTTTTCCTTATTATAGAAAGTGAGATTTATAACATGAAACTAATCCTTTTCTGCCTTATTATAATGATTATTATTCTTTGGCATATTTTTCTCAGCTTGTTCACTTTTATGCAATTATAATTTTATTTAATATATAAATTTAATAGTGTCTTTCTTTTGGACTTGCATGTGAAATTCTTATGGTAGTCTATATTTGCATATAACTATGTATCTCTCAATATATCTATCATCTAATTATGATTTTTTTCCTGTTATCTCCCAGCAACCTCTGACTTTGGAAATTTGATTCTCTGAGGGCTACTTCCTAATTCTTATTTAATAATCTTTCAACTGTTTTTGCTTTGATTCAGTTTAAAGATTATGATATTTCTTGTACATAATATTCATAATCATCATTTTAAAATATTACATATAAACATGAAGAATCTTCCAAAATGTGCCCACTTATGCCTCCATTGTTGAATATAAAATTGTTTATAAATCCTTACTATTTTAAGTAACTCTGTAATGTATAACTTTTTCATTAAACTTTAGCTTTTAAATTATTTCCTTGGGAGACATACCTGAAGATAAAATCAACCACTATAAAAATTGTATGCATGTTTTCAATACATAGGGCCAAACAGTGAAAGGCAAAAAAATTCTTGTTTTTATTACACTAAATCAAAGACAATGAATGCGTCTTCATGCACCAATTTTTCTTAAAACACTAAAATTTCTCAGTGTACGTTTTGCAGCTGATAGCATCTTCATAGTTGTAAATTGTGAGATAAAGACTGATTTTTGTTGTTCATTTTCTCTCCTTTCCCTAGCACTACCCACAAAAGTGTAGTTTGAAGGTTTATTCCAAATTAAATATTTCAAATTCTATTTGATCAATAAAGGTGTAAATGAAATGACATTTTCCTACTTCATTATCTAAACTCTGCTATGATAATCTCTAATACTAAAGATATCTGACTGGCTATGTGACTAGATGGATGGATGAATGATATCATATGCAAACACAAGTGATTTTCTTTACTAAGAAGAAAAAGTCTCAAAATTGGCTTCGTTGCTTGCCATTGAAACCTCCCTCCTTGCCCTCAGTGACTGCTCTTCAGAGACTGAGAAGTCAGCTTAGAGGGATAGTTTCACAATGCCGCAGGGGCAAGTTGGATTTGAATTGACTGAGGATTTTAAATTACATCTTGTATATCTAAAGCAATCATTTCAAAAATTTTAATTACTGTTATTGTCCTTTTTATTTACATGATGTGTAAACACGATTGTTTTATTACATAAAAAAGCAGATACAATATTAAAAACTCATGATTTTGAGGATTTAAAAGTTTCTACTGGATGTAATTTCCTCTTTGGGGAAAAAACAGCACATTATATTGCCAAGACAAATAATACAAAGTGAAAGAAACTGACAGTCTCCTCTCCTCAACACTGTCCCTAAACAGATTACAAGAATGAATATAATTTTTTGTTTGCAGTAAGAAATGTCCATGCTGCAAATTTGGGCTCACTGCTGTTTTATAAGATATGGTTCATAATGAGAAAATTAATTTTGGAGCTGAATATTGATGCTTAAAATGTATTGAAATTTTTCCTTATGTAGGCAGTATCAACAATGTGAAATTAGTTGCATTAATGAAAATAGATTGTAATTTCAGTAGTAAATTTTAGGATAATATTGCATGGTAATAAAAGGAAGTATGTGATATATATCAGCACCAATACCTCATCCTTTATTAAAGCACATTCACAAACAAATTGGCTATATCAACTTGTCATATAGCATACATTTTAGCAGTTTTAGAACTGCAGATAGTTGTTTCTTCAAGTGACTTTTGATAAATGTTCTTAAAAAAATAAGGTTGGTTTCACTCATGAAACTTGGACAAAGATGGTATTTGATTCTTAGCCTGTGGAATGTATGGTAGGAATCCTGCCAAGCATATCGAAAACTTAGCTGGATTCTGTATATAGAGAGAACACTAATAGGTGGCATGAAAGACTAGTACCTCCCATTCTGCCACAGAATTTTTCATTTGTGTGTGGGAATGAAAATTTAATCCATATACATTCTGTCTTTGGGTTGGAGATAGTTGCTTAGTTGCAAAAATGCCTATGTGATTAACCATTTGGAAGATTAGTTCCACTTTTTCCGCTAAGTGTTTATTCATTTTACCATGGGGATAATTCCATGAAAAATGCAATTTGAGATTAAGTAGACCCATGCCGCACTGTTCAGTATAGTAGACACTAGCCATATGTGGCTAAATTTAAATCTAAACTAGCTGAAGTGAAATAAAATTGATCTCACTAGGTGTGTTTCAAGTACAAATAGAGAGGACTACCATACTACTCAGTGCAGGCCTATAGTTGTAGGATGTTTGCAACTGCAAGTCCTATTAAATAGTGCTGAGCTACATTAATTGTTTTATAAAAATAACTCTTTTCTAATTAGAAGCCTATACTTTGCTTGAATTCTGAAATACCAAAAGATATATAAAATAGTGAAAAATAATAAATAGTAGCTACAAATAAATAGGTTACTCTAAAACCTCGAAATTAAATTTGCTTGACGTGGCCTATGAGGGTTTATATTAAGATGATAACAACTTTTATATGCATTCATGCAGCAATCCTAAGAGGAAAGTCGGTGATGCTCAAACACTGGGCCTGCAAGCAACATCAGTATGAGATTCAGCTAACACTCTGGTGCTTACAGGGGTGACACAATTTCAGGCTGCATTTTAAATTATTTACCCAGTGCCTTTTTCCTTTTTATTTTAAAATTGAAATTTTTCTTCTGCTTCACTTGTTCAAAAGGTATTGTAAACTAGAAAGGAAATGCAATGCTTTTTCTGCTTAAGGATACTATTTTGCTTTCCTGGTCTAGTTTTTTTGGGGGAGTTGCTCATTAAATCATATTTTCTATATTACAGAGAAACATTTTCTTAGTACAGAAACTAACTATGATCTATCAAGACTTAATCTGGGTGATTCCTTCTCAAGTCAGGTATATTCAGTAAGAAAAAAGATAATCATCAAGTCAATTATGAAAATAGGTCATAATATATCCGGACCATTCTCTTATACTGCATAAAATTCAGTATAAATATGAAAGATAAAAAGATTTTGGAAAAAACATAAAAGAATATTTTTATGATCTGAGGGATAGGCAAATGTTTCTAACTGCAAAGGAAAAAAGACTAATATTATATTGAAATTAAGGATTTCTTTCCATCAAGCACCATGAAAAGAGGTGAAAGGATGAAAAAAAAGAATGGGAAAAGATATTTGTAATACATATAAAGGATGAAGGATTTGTGTCCAAGATATGTAACTTTTACAGATCAGTAATAAAAAAGAGACATCAATAGAAACTGGGCAAAAATTATAAACATGAACTTCAAATTAAGGATTCTCAGTATATATAAAAAGATGTTCAGCTTTGCAGATCAAAGGCTAGTTAAAATGGTATGTTATGACACATTCACCAACATGGGAATAATGAGAACTAGTGAAAATACCAGCCCTCAGATGCTGGTGGTTGGCATGCAAATTTGATCAACTCCTGATAAAAAACTATTGGACACTAAATTTGAGCAGATAAATATTCTATCACCAGCAATTCTTCGCCTATGTTTACACTCAATAGAAATATGTGCAAATATACATTAAAATGTATGTACAAGAATATTCATAGTAGCGTTATTCACAACAGCACCAAACTAGAAATTACTCATGTTCCCCAAGAGTAAAATGTATTCATCTTGGTCTATTTATACTACAGAAGAATTCTATACAGCAGTGAGAATGAATGACATACAAAATATGTAACAACAAGAGTACATCTCATAAATATAATCTTGCGTGAAAGAAACAAGACACATTAGGGTAGATACTTTATTAGTCCAATTATATAAAACTCAAAAGTCATGTAAGCTAATCTATTAGCTATTAGCTAAATTAGGATGGTGGTTACTCCTGAAAAAAATTGGGATTAAAAAGGGAGTAGGAAAATGGAAGCATCTTGAGACTATAATGTTAAATGAAATAAATCAGACACACAAGCTTAAATACCTCATGATTTCTCCTATATGAGAAGCCCAAAGTATAAATAAGAGCAAAACAAAAGGTAGATAATAGGAGGTAAGAAGATAGATCTTTTCCAAAGAGAAAGCAAATCAAGAGATGGAAGGAGGGAGTAGGGAAGGAAAGGAAAGGGTATGAGAAAAGGAATTAAGACACTTTATATATGTACCAACTTGCCACAAAAAATGTAAACATTATATACTGCAGACATGTACTAACAAAAAAAAATTGAACTATAAAGAAGGGAGCGGCTACATGGGTCTGTTCTCTTGTGCATACTAGAAATAACTGCTTTTCTGCATGTAATTATTCAATAAATGTGATACACTAAATTATTTTAAAACGACATGACAGATTTTCAGTTTATGACTATTGCTCAGAGATTTGCACTTGGGCAAAGGTTTTTGGTAAAGCTCATGTATTGCTAAGTGCATCCAAAAAGATACAAGTAGAAAGCCTTATATCTAATGTCTACTTTTCTCTTGTAAGAGGATCCACAGAAAATAAGAATACCCTATATAAATCTGCATAAGAAAATACTAAGGTCAGTCTGTTTTGTTCAAGACCCTTCAGCATGTCTTCTGTTTTCCAAGACAAAGCAGAGGGTAACAGAAAGTCTTCTGATTCTCTTGATCCTGGGACAAGGCACTCCAATGTCACTGAAACCAAAGCATGCACAGGAGAAGAAAGATAAACTTGATTTATTTGAGAGTGTTTTCTGTTTACACTCATTGACCTCAGTGACCTCTGAAGGCTGTCAGAATTATGGCCTGAGAAATCCTGAGGGTACAACTGCTTACTCATGATACACTGATGTCAGTTTGGAGAATTTGGAGTGGTGGTACGAAGTGTACTCAGATCACTGTGGGCCTTTTCCCAATGAAATGTGGAGCTACATGTGCCTGAACACTTTGTATTCACACATGTACACACATGCATATATTCAGTTTGTGGATGCACTCAACAAATTATGAAAGGGGTCTACATTGTGCAAGGCATTTATAGAGAAAGCAAAATGTCACCTAATGCCACTGCTGAAAATTAAATATATTTTGAATTCTCTTGTGATAAAATGTCGTGCTACCAAAAATGTGGAATTGAAAAAAATTGTATCCCCAGTTAAGTTTAGAAAGCAAGACTAAACCTCCCAGACTTTCTTCTTTACAATTTGTGTAATTTATGCCGAGAAGTTAAATTCATTACCTTCTAAAACATTTCTAAGTATTAATAAATACAAGTGAAAAAAACCCTGCCTAATGTTTTATGAAATTTGCTGAAGGGCGTTTTACAATAGGAAATCCTCCCCCTAAAAAATTAGAAGAAAAAATCTTTTAAGAGAAGATTTTTATTTTGAAAAAGTAAATTGCAAAGAAGTTAAGAAGAATCACTAATACATATGAGGAAAGTATTGAAATAATTCCAAGTATAAGAACAGAGTACTTTTTATTACTTTGCCAAAAGAAAGATTATTTTGTTGTCTCAAGGACATGACTCATTAAAATCTACTTATATAAGTGATGAATTTTGGGGGTGAAAAGTTCCCAACTTTTGGAGAGAGAAATGTGATAATTCTTTGAGTGTATCTCTTGTGAGGTAGGGGTGCAGGAAGAAGAAATTTAAGTCTGGAAAACACATTTAATCTATAAATATTACTGAGAAAGAACCCCATGAGGCCCACATTTAATCTACATTCACCAAAAACACTCGTGCCTTTTACGCTGCTTATTCATGCAACTAGATTAACTAAGTACATAAGCTTCTGCCATCAGCTCTGGTCCTCCTGTTTTCTGCCGGTGAAGATCACACTGACTCACACGTGAAACCTTTTGTTTACATCTCAGAGGTAGCTGGCCCCATTGTACCTGTTTTGGAATATCTGGCAAGAGTCAGACTCGCAAATGAATATGGCTCTTTCAAGAAGTTGCTGACTTTCAAATGAAATTAGCATTTCCATAGGTGCCAAACTACTGCCTCAGAATAATGGAAACCTCTGTATAGCAAAGACAGGTACATTGTGGACCTGGGGTAGCATCTGCCATGTCACCTTATCCTGTGAATGATGTCTCTCAGTGATTGCTGAATTAATGAATGAACAACTGAACAAAATACTTTCCTTTGCTTCTTTTTACCCAGTTGCCAATATTTAAATATTTTGAGTTGATTGGGAGAGATTTTAGAGGTAAGTTGTTCAGTTCAGAAGCCATCTTAATAGTGCAGAGCAAAGGTAATCTCTGCTGTTAGCCATTAAATATTGCTGCTTATAAAAAGAGCTATTCTGTGACTGTATAGAAGAGAAAATGTGATTTAAGCACTTCTTTTTTTTTCACAATATTCCCTGCTCTTCCCTGAATATCAACCATGCGTGTTAGGTGGACTAAAGTCTTAACTGTTACAGTGACTAATATTCAAGAATTAAGATCATTTTCTTTTAGGTTAGCTAGTGCTTATACCTTTCAAATAATATGAAAGGAGACAAAAGGGAGAAATCTGGTAGGTACTAAAGATTAAATGGGGAGATAAGGCACAGAATGTGATACCCAGTGTTTAGATATCATTCTGTGATCCGGTGGAGAGCTAGTGGAGGAGTGCTGTGGATAGCCATGTATTTTGGAAAGAAAGTTCTAATACCATATATTAAGTTGATTGGGAGAGATTCTAGAGGTAAGTTGTTCAGTTCAGAAGCCATCTTAATAGTGCAGAGCAAAGGTAATCTCTGCTGTTAGCCACTAGAGCAGTGATTCCTCTATAGGAAGTAGTGACTGGGAGAGCAAACACAGGGAGTCCTAGGTCCTAGCGAGATTCTGCTTCTTGATATCGGTACTGGATATTTGGATTTGGTCATTTGCAAATAGGCATTAGCTGTACATTTTGTGTACCTTTGTATAAAAGTACTTCAATAAAAGTTTAAAAAAAATTAATGATACTTGAATCAGGACAGCAGGAGTGAGTAGTAGGGGTTTATTTCTAGAGCTAGAGGACCAAAATGATTTGCTCAATGACTAGAAGTAGAAAATAAAGGAACAGAAAGAATAAAAGATGACTTTGAGATATTTAGTCTTAGAAATGGGAACTACTTACTTACAGAGCTAGAAATATTATGAATTGCTTTTTGGAGTGAACAATGAGTTCAGTATTGGACTTTTGATAAACCAAAGAGATACTTATTAGAATTATCCAGCGACCAAATGTGAATGTCATTGGTGCTCTGATGATAATACTTAAAGTAGGAAGTCATTGGAATACAGATAAAAAACAAATAGTTAACATAGTAGGAACATCAGTGATCCCTAAGAGAATAAGGAAAAGAGATACTAAGTACTAAATTTTAGTAAACTGTATCTATTTTGAAATTGTGCTATACACTGGTTTATTCCATGGTAGTTTGGGAATAAAATATATAAAATTATATTGTTTTAAAAATGTAATAAGATCTTAAAATCTTTTTAGTTTCCATATTTTCCAAATTATCTTCAGTGAAAATGTGTTATTTTTGTACTTATATGAGAAAATTATACAATGAAATAAATATTTTATGTGAAAGGAGACTGAAGATAGCAGAATTGTTTGGATACTATTTGAAAACAAAAATTACCACTCTGGTTTGTGATTAGATGTTTTTCGTTTGGGGAATATGTATTTTAAACATTTATAAAATTTTTCTTCAAAAATATCCAATGAAATGAGGTTAGTGATCTTTGGACATGCTAGATTAACCTCACCACTTGTATCTTTTTCATGTTCATTTGATCAGTTTTTATGTTTACATAAGGGAAAATATAGATACATTCTCACTGGATAATTTATAAGGAGTAAAGGATGTAAGATATTGTTATTGCAGTTAAATAATTGAATTAGGAAGGATAAATTATATTGAAAAATTCAGATGTGTTTTAATCCAGTTCTATTTCAAATGCATTAATTAGTTCAGTCGCTAAAAGAAGGCTTATAAAGGATTAATATAAAATTCATAAAGAGAGATACATTCTTAACAAAATTCTCTAGTCTACTGTAAAATGTTCTAATTATCAACATAAACCTTCTGAAAACTTTTCTATCTGTAATACACATAAATCTTTTCTATGGGCCATACACTTTTAACATTCAGGTAATGACTCTTTTTGGACCCGCATGTGTACTGAGATGACCCTATTTGAAACTATGCAATATTTATGCCCACAAGGGTTTGTTTGATCACATGCTGAAGACCAGTGACTAGCAACCACCTTGCCTGAGAGCTTCGATAAGACACTAAATCTGCCGTCCTCATTCAAATAAAATTTGTAGGAGGGCTGGTTTTGTGCAGCAAATCATCCCTAGACAGAAAAAGTAGTTAATTTGATTTAATTATGTTTGAGTACGGAGAACGTTTTTTTTTTAGAGTGCAAGGTAACTTGTAATGAAAAACTTTGTTTGAATTATAGGTTCCTAGAAAGCAAGATTTCTTTTATATCCCTTAATATCACATAATACAACACTCTGTATGTTTTGTGAAACACACTCTCACTATTTGTTATTTGCAATATTACATCTTTGAGAAAAATGTTTTTATATTTTCAATTCTCCCAGAGATATGCTTTTTAACTTTGTGAACTAGAAGACTAGAAAAATTTATTAGATGAACCAAGAAGTATTAATAATTTAAACATAGCTGATGCCTATAGAAATGACAAATTGAGATTTTTCTCCTTCATAAGGTAAAATAACTTTTATAGTTTTAGATAAGATTATAATATGCATTCTTTTCATGGTTGTCCCTTTCAGTGTTTAATACTTGATCAAGATGCTTAAATATGTCAGTCATGTATACTGTCCATTGGAGAATCCCCAAATGTGGAAAGAATACCCATACCTTCTCATCTTTGTTCCCATTTTTTTCAACTTTCAATACAATGAACACAGTTATTACTGTCCCTCCTTTGTTTCTGAGCAATAGATGGACTCTTCTCCAGGCAATGATGATTCAAGATGTTGGAGGGAATAAGGCCAGGACTATCACTAGCTTTGCCTTTCAAAATGTTCCAATCACATATTCATCTTTTTCCAAATAGATGTCGGACAAATCCATTTTGACCCAGAACCAGGACAATAAAGCCAAATCTAGAATCATCCATTCTGGCTAAATTTGCGCCACTGGCAAATATATTTTTCAAAATTTCATTTTGTAAGGAATTGAGTCCAGTTTTTTTTTTTCTTCCACGTGAAGAAAAGCCAATAATGAAAGCTAATGATTGTAAAAGTGAGACCAAAGAGCAAGAGGATATATTTATTTTGGAAAGAAAGTTAAAAGACTAACAAATCAGGTCATAAAACATTTTATACCAGTTTAGATTAAACTAACAGTTTAAAAGATAAGTATTTTGCATTTTTATGCAGATATCCAAGATAAAAATAGATGTTGTGCTAACAGCAAGTTTAAGATTTTTCTAGAAAGGTCTCAATAAATAGTTTCTTCACAGATGGCTGCTGAAGTACAGTTATGTGGAAAATAATAAACATCGTTATTTTGTAAAGGGTGTTTTTGAAAACTTTTTTCAAAGAAAATTTATTCTCAAAATAAGAAATATAGACTATTCAGTGAGGTTGATGTCTAAAAGGTCAAAAGCTCTTTAATATAGTAGGTTTTTGCTCTCTGGATTCCTAGGGGTGATGGCTACAAACAGAAACAACTAGGGCAGAAAGATTTACTATCAGTTCGTTAATCTCTGTTAAGTCAAATGATAAAGTTAATGTAGTTCCTAGCATGGAGCAGGGAAGGGAATGTTGTGGCATCCCCTGGTCCTATTAGGGCTGGACTCTTATCACTTCAAAGCAGGAATGGATGTGGGGAGGGACCATTTCTTAGAACTTGGATGGAGAGATTCATGTGGATTTGAAGACTTTGAGAGAAACAGTGGGGCATTATAATTAGCTCTTGGAGAACTTATGGGTGGGCAAGAAAATATGTTCCCTGACTTTCCTTTGTTCCATCCCTCGACATTCTTGGTAAGATGCCACACTGGCTAAGTTTAAATCAAATTGGAAGCTAGAGGAGGAGGCAATCAGATAGAATAAAAGTGGACAGTTGATTGTAGGACCATTGTAAAACAGGTACAAGGTAGAAAGCAGGCAGAGTGGACCTTCCTAAGGTAAGGGACAACATGTGGTACAGAACAAGAGTTGACAATTACCAGAGGAAATAAAGATTCTGGGTCCATTCTTATGGACTCACTGATCATTTTGGAGGCTAAGAAAATACGTTTTCTTCTGTTGTGCCTTAAACTGGCTTATTTCTAATCTCTTCTGATTTTCATTCATGATATAATCCTTTTTCAATTTGATTATAGTATTTATGTTTCTCCTACTTTTCTATTTTTACAACTTTACTTTATACCCAAAACATCTCTTTTCTTTCTGACAGACCTCTGAACCCTCTTAAAAATTTCGTCATATCTGAAAAATATTGTTTGTTATTGCACATACTTTACTTGTTCTTGTGTTTGCACACACATACATGTGTGTGTGTTATCCAAATTCAAACACAAGTCCTCAATACACATAAGTGTTTTTGCAAGAAGATTTTTCTCATCAAGGTCATTTTGAATTATAATTTAAGAATTAACAGTCTGCTTGTAAACTTGAAAGCATATTTCTCACTTACTTTCTGGGTTATCAAATAGTATATTGACAAAGCTCAGCCTCAGGGCCAGCTCTCATGAGCCTCTAGGTGATATTATATAACTTCTAATAAACAATCTTAAAGCCATACATTGACTATACCAAGATTAGAATGATCAAGAATATCACATAGTAGATGGAGATAAAAAGTCTTTAGGTCTGGGACTTAAGTGTATTTTTCAGAATGACACTCAGTAATTTTTATTGCTTTTCCATCCTGGCTTCCTACACTGAGACTACCATAGAGTGAAAGATAGAGTTTTGATATTATTTTTCTCTTCAAGATGTTATAGTGTTGCTTTAGTGGAGTTCTCTGGGATGAACCCAGTCCTAGATAATATTTTTGTCAAGACTTTGATTAAAATACAGTCTTGATCCATCAATTAGCATGTGACTCAAAAGTTGTGTAATAGACACTCTTAGTACCCTTTAGATTTTTTTTACGGATTTGTCTCCCAGCTTCTCTGTATTTCTGCTCACTACTTGTGTCTGTGATCTTCAGAGGCTTTGTTTTAGGCATTGGCTTTGTTTCAGACATTAGAGGCTTTGTTTTAGGCATTGTTTTAGACATCTTCTTGTACATAAGTAGAGCCAAAAGCCTGCAGCGTTTAATAGAATATGATCACTGTGTGAGGCAAACATGTTTAGTAAGTTGATATGATATTTTCTATGTGCTAGAGGTTTAGAGTCTGAGTCCTGGTGTATAACAGGCTCATATTTTATATTATAAACAGGGGTTTGTGTAGACACAAAATTTATATTATGCATTTTAAGCAGAAAGTGATTTAAATACAATACATTAAGATGGTAGTTGTTGAATGGGATAGAACACCATGAGACTCACTGGCTAGGGGAGCTACTATTTCTCATTTAATTGGGAAAGTTGGAGAATCAGAAGGTTGTCACTGAAAACATGCCACTGTAGCTGCATCCTTAGGATTAGGAAGGAGCAGTTGCCTCAACTGCCCAAATGCTATGTAGAGCCCAGCTGCCTCAGTTGCAAATATCTCTCAACACTCATGAGATTGGTCATCAGATTCTGGAATGTCTATAAACATTCCTGGCAGCAGAAAACAGCCAAAATCAGAATGAAGGTGGCCTCCACCTCATTTGTGCCTTCCAAATATCTTATGATTGCTCCTAATTGGCAGACTTATTTTCCAACTAAAATTCTAGCTGCAAAAACATCTGAGAATGAAGTTTTAAGCTATTCACTCATTGGAGTGTGGGATAGTGTATTTGAAGGAGGTAGGGTAAGTGCTGAGTGCTAATCGGGGCCATTATGTTGCATAACTGTAAAGAACCACATTCATCATGCAAATGGCGGCTCTGTGCAGCCTACTGATTATTATCATTCACAACATCAATTAAAGATCGTCTGGAGTCAAGTGTTAATTTCAGGTATCACATTTTAAAATATATGATAAAAAAAATGTGTTCAAGAGTAGCCTTCAACATGATACGGGGTTTTGAAACCACATAAAAAAATGGAAATTAAAATAGCAATTTATAAACATTCGAGGAAGCAGGCTTGAATGTCATGCGTTACAGTATATGTCAGAATGAAGATCATTATGGATAAGTTAACAATGAAGTAGGTTTCAGGTTGGATTTTTTTATTTAAAATTTCATCTAACAGTCCTTTTGCACCTAAGAGTCTCTGAACTTGAGCTATTTTAGATAATTGCAGATAGAACAAGGCTCTCTCAATTCTATTTGCAAGGTTCAAATGAAGTGTGATTTTAACAGCCACTTCATTTTTATTAATTTGTTTCACCATTGATTCTACTACCTATGGAGTAAAGAATGTATGTCATTTTCCTCTCTTTTATTCTTTTCTTCTTTTATTGAAAAGTTTATTTCTCCTTGTTTTGTACTTGAATAGTGGCTTTATGTCTTACAAGGTTTCAAGAGAAATATTCTCTGAAGGTAAAAAGATTTTATTCATTGATAATTTAATATTAATTTTCAAAAATATTTGTTAGGAAACAAATATTCCAGGCAAATTTAGAAAAAAGAAGTGAGGGCATAGATTGGTAGTTTGGGCAATTGAAAATAGAAATAAATTCTAACAGGACAAAATGCAAAACATATTAATAATTTGAAAAATAATAACCCCGAACTCAAATATTTTAGGGCAGAAGAAACCTAGACTACAGTATTGCCAAGAGAGACAGAGATGAAACCAGAGAGGCAATGATTTTGCCATGTGTGGTGTCAATAAATTAAGACTGATGCAACTTTGGCCTGTTAAGAAAGGATCTTCATGGACAGGGTGGAGATGGTTTTACCACTTTAACAGTTCAGTAGTCAGCTCTGGGCAACTGAATTTTAAAAATAAATGACATAGAAATAGGGAAATTTAAAGACACTATTGGGGAAAATGATTAAGAGATCTAAATATGGATGTTATAGGAATGATAGGGAAATTGTATACTAAATCTAAGAATGTAACATTTAAAAAGTTATAAACAAATATAAAATACTTAAATACTAAAATAAAATACATAAAATGAAAATTTATTTCATGTAACTAAAATTTGTTACATGAAATATTACAGGGCAACTGTTGTAGGTATAAATAACTTTATATAAAAGGCCAGGCCTGAGCAATATTTGAAAAATAATTCCTGTTGTTTAGAAGAGAGATAGGAAAATGGATATTCATACCTAGTCAATAATTGCTTGAATCAGCAATAAATTATACATCCCACAGATTTTACAATGTACAGCATTTGAAATGGAAAACAACATAAATAATATCCCAGAAATATGTATGAAAAATAGAACAAAATTAACATAGAACAAACAATACATATAGAATGCTAAGATTTAAATTCAGCAGCTCTATTTTTTATTTGTGTGATATCAAACAATCTTTTTTAACTTAATTTTTTATTTGTACATATTTGTCATATATATTGATCACATTCATTATAGGAGATTTGTACCTGTACATAATATATCTTAATTCATTTTTTCCCTATTCTCTTCCCCTCCTTTCAACCCTTCTTCCTCTCCCCATTTCCAAAAGTTTTGTTTCAATTTTTTCCTTTCCATTCTTTTTTTATCCTTTTCCCTTCTTTCTTTTCCCCCTCCCCTCTTCTTGTTCCCCTTCTCATTTGAACATGGTCTTCCTACTTCCCAATATCTATTCTCCATTCTGCTCCTTATTTACTGCTTGGGTTTCTCATGCAGGAAAAACAATGCAATGTTTAAGCGTGTGTCCAATTTATTTCACTTAAGATTGTGGTCTCAAAGTGCCTCCATTTTCCTACAGATGACTCAAATTTATTCTTCTTTATGGTGAAGTAGTACTTCATTTATATAAATACCACATTTTCTTTACTCATTCATCTTTCAGTGGTCATATGGGCTGTTTCCAAGATTTAGCTATTATAAATTGCACTGCTATAAACATGGGTATGCATATTATTCTTGAAAATCAAGGGCACTTTTACAGTATACTTCAGTTCCTTTTATCCAGTGGACAACTCTCATCTCCTATACCATAAACTGCACCTGGTATTCCTAAGTAGCAAGGACATGTATCATGTGCTGAGCACAACCTGCTTGTTGACTATTGTGTGGCCCCGAAAGTAATTATCTTAACTGCTTATCCTTAGGTTGTGTCTCTTCTTGATGGCCATATATTACACAGTCTGTTTTGATCAGCTGATCAGTTTGTTTACTCACAAAACAATTGCTTATATATAGGCAAAGTTGACAGGCACAGATCAAGAAGGAGAGGTGGGCTGGTCTTTGTTAAGCCAGAGGCCGTCAGCATTTTGTGGATGGTGGATGTGAGATTTTTCTCCCTGGAAAAAGGGGAGGAGACTTGGTCTGGGTGAGGTTGGCTAGTGCACAGCAAAGCCAATAACCTTGTGACCCTGTATCCACATTCACATCATCTACTACGTACAGGCACTCTTAGTATGTCATCCATATGTCTTCATTAATTTTCTCAGATTTCTGAGGTAAATACTATGATATCCTTGCCATAATGCAGTGAATGAAATTGAGGTAAGCAACTTGCACAACACAAATATAATATTCAAACCCAGCTTCTTCACTGTCTGTTAAACTTTACTGCTTCTATTATACTGTTTGACAGAAAAAATCAGATAACATTATGACTTTATTATTGTAAGGAGAATGTTTTACTTATACTTTAAATTGGGAAAAGAATTAATGTTGTTTTCCATTTGATCATCTTTTCTAGACGTTGTTGCAGAGGGGATATGCACTTTCAGTTTCCAAAATATGAGCTAGCAGGTTTCCCAAAGAAATTGATATGAGGATACAGCAGGCGAACTAGAGTTGCAGTGCTTCCTCCTTAGCTGATGATGTGGCCAGAGCATAAAGTAGCAGGGACCCATCGTTTTCCTTCCGGCAGAGCCACGCATCCCTCAACTTCATTTAACAATCCGTCTAGTAGTATCGATCAAAAAAGCCCCTCTAGTGGGTTAACTGTGTCCTTGTGCCAGGCCTTAGTTCCACTGATTCGTTTGCTTTCTTGAAATTTTAACGACAAGTAGACTCAGTTGGTATAAGGGAATCTCATTTATGATTATAGCAAATTTTAAAGTTCTTTACTGTTCCACGTGTGCCAGGGTGTTTATATCTTTATATCTTGTACTTGTAGATATTAAAAAGGGATAGTTTTTCTATATACTGACCTAAAATGGACTTTGTATAGTAAGTCCCGAAGTTTTAAAAATACATGTTATATCCCAACAACCCATGGTAGACACTGAATTAATTGTTCATCATCTTCTTGCTGGAATTTATTACACTAGTGCTTTCTATCTTTCTATAATGTAAAACTTGAAGTTTCCAATGATCTCAGTTACTGAGCCCAAAATTATGGTTCTGAAAAATATTTTCTTTTCTTTCTTTTTTTTATTTAAAGGACAATTTATTTAAATGTGGTGAAAAAGGGGGAAAGGAGATGATAGATAGCTATTCCAACAGTAGGGAGCATTCTAAAGCGAAATACTCCTGGACCTTTTGTTGTAGCCCCTTTTTATTGAGATTTTCTCCTTGGGTCAGCCCTTGGAATCTGGTTGGCTCCTGGGCTTATCAGTTATTTCTACCTCGATTTCTCATAGCTATGTGACTTTTCTTTGAAATTATGGGCAGGTGGCTTAAATGTAGAGATGTAAGAATCAAAAGGGAGAGTTTGTGCTCTTTATGTTAATCAGATTACCTGGGGACCTTCCCGAACGAGTCTCTTTAACTGTTGAAATCTGGCTCTTTTGTTTCTAACTATTTGATTATATCAGCTGTCTGGCTTTATGAGTCTAACGCGGCCTTTACCCTATCTTTTCCTACCTATGAGGACCCCTGTCCCTACATTCCCCACTCTGAGAAAAATACCAACTTCTCTTGGGGAACTGGGTGAAGACAGATCTGGCTTCTTCGAGCTGAATGGGGTCTTAGTTGGGGAACAGTGGATGGGAATCTTTAGCGGGGAGGTTTTCTCTGGTGGGCCTCAACAGTGCTTTATGGCCGGTTTCATCTGTATGACCACTTGGGGTTTGATATATTTTCGTCAGAGATTTTATATGTCTGTTTTTAGTAATTTTTTTTTTCTTTTTACAAAAAGAAAATACTAGTGGAAGAGGCAACTGATGTGTATTGTCATTCATCTCTTGCTAGAACGGAAGTTCTTTTGTTTGTTTGTTTGGTTTTTTTGTTTTTGTTTTTCAAGACAGTGAGGGCGTCCCATCACCCATACCCACAACCATCCTAAGCCAATCTGTGGACTAATCCAGTTATCACATCTTTAATTCATATGCACGTATCTTTAATCCACATTCGCATACCCTAGATCAAGCCTCCTCCGAAAGGCCCACCTGTGCATGCATGAGGCTTTGAGGAACATCTA
The DNA here is from genome assembly GCA_004026905.1 of Hystrix cristata. Taxonomy (NCBI): domain Eukaryota; kingdom Metazoa; phylum Chordata; class Mammalia; order Rodentia; family Hystricidae; genus Hystrix; species Hystrix cristata. Next base: position 106,763 of record PVJO010000750.1, on the reverse strand, counting down.
GATCTAAGCCATGACATTCAATATATTGGAGAACCCAGAAGAAAACCATAGATTCCTTGATACATTTAAATTACTAAACCTTAACCGAGAAGATGTAAGAACTCTGAATAATCAATAACAAGGAATGAAGTTGAGGCAGTAATATAAAATCTACCAAATAAGCAAAGCCCAAGACCTGATGAATTCACTGCTGAATTCTACAAGAACTTCAAGGAAGAGCTAATGCCAGTATCCTCAGACTGTTTAATGACACTGAAAGGAAAGGCATGTTGCCAAACACATTCCTGGAAGCTAGCGTTACCTTTATTCCACAACCAGACAAACACTTAAAAAGAAAACTACAGGCCAGTCTCTTTAATGAACATAGAAGCAAAGACCCTCAACAAGACATTGGCAATCTGTATGCAGCAAGTCATTGAAAAGATCAAAATCATGACTAAGTAGGTCAGGGATGCAAAGGTGGCTCAAAATATGCAAATTAATGAATGTAATACATCATAGAGGGGGTGAGGGGAGGGGAATGGGAAAAAAAGAAGCAATAAGATATGTCATGTACAGGTACAAATCCCCTATGATGGATGTTATCACTATGTACATGTAAAATGTACCATTAAAATAAAATTTAAAAAAGAAAAAAGATGCAAGGATAAAAATCATATGACCATCTCAAAACATGTAAGAAAAGCCTTTTACAAAAACCTGATCCATTCATGATAAAAACTGAAGAATATAGGTATAGAATTATCTTATTTCAATCTAATGAAGGTAATTATGATAAACCCACTGCCAGCATCATTTTAAATGGGGAAAACTGAAAGGTTTTCCTCTAAAATCAGGAACGGGGCAAGCATATTTACTCTAACCATGCCTATTCAATGTAGTATTTGAAATGGTAGCCAGAGAAATTAGGCAAAAAAAAGAAAGAAAAAAGATACAGACTGGAAAGGAAGAAGTCAAACTATCCTTGTTCATAGATGACATTATCCTTTACATAGACCCACAACATTCCACCAAAATACTCCTACAACTAAAGAAAAGAATAGTAAATAAGGTAGCAGGACACAATATCAACACACAAAAATCAACAGCATTTGTGTACACAAATAATGACCCTACTGAAAATCAAATTAGGGAAATAATACCATCCACAATAACTTCCACAAAAATTAAACACTTAGGGCTTAATCAAACAAAGGTGGGAAAAAGATCTCCATCATGAAGACTATTCTGAGAAATGAGATAGAAGAAGACATGAGAAAATGGAAAGATCACCCTTATTTCTGGGTAGGTATAACCAATATACTCAAAATGCCCATACTTCCAAAACACTGAAAAAATACATATATCAGGAAGCATGGCAATCCGAGATTTCAAGTTATATTTTTATATTTCAAGTCTACAGTGGTTAAAAACAACATAGTACTGGCACAAAAATAGGTATGTGGATCAATGGGACAGAATAGAAGCTACAGAAGAAATCCTAGGAATGTTCAGCCATCTTATCTTTGACAAAGTGGTCAAAAACTTATGCTGGAGTAGAGCTAACCTGTTTAATAAATGGTGCCAGGAAAAACGGCATGCAGAAGATTGAAAATCAAAATGGTTCAAAGATCTAAATATTAAAACAAATCCACTGAAGAATCAAATACTTAAAACTCTTGAAGACATACGCATAAGCAAGGACATTCTGAGCAAAACCCCAATTGCATGAAAAAATAAGATGAAGAATGAACAAATGGAGTTATATCAAATTAAAAAGCTTCCACACACCTAAGGAAATAGCAACAGAGTGAAAAGACAGCCTATAGAATGGGAAAATAATTTTTGCCTGCTATACCTAGGACAAAGGACTCATATGTAGAATATGTAAAACACTAAAAAAAATTATACCCCCTATAATAAAAGACCCAGTTAAACAACGTCCAACCGAAATGAGTAGACAGTTTTGAGAAAAAGAAGTAGAATTGACCAATAAAAACATGAAAAATGTTTCAACAACACTGGCCATTTGAGAAATGCAAATTAAAACAGCACTAAGATTCCATTTTACTCCAGAAAGAATGGTTGTCAGCAAGAAATAAAATAATAATAAATGCTGGCAAGGCTGTGGGGTAAAAGGAACTTTTCTACATTCTTTATGCAAATGTAGACTAGTACAACCACCAGGAAAATCACTATGGAGATTTTTCAAAGAAACTAAAACTCAAAATTCTGTTCAACCCAGCTATTCCACTTGTAAGTATCTTCTGAGAGAGTTAAAAATCATGTTACAGTGATACATGCCATGTTTATTAGCAGCACAATTCATAACTTCTGAATCTTGGAAGTGGCCTACATGTCCATCAACAGATGAATGGACAAAGAAAATGTGATATTTATACACAATGCAGTTCTACTCTGCTATAAAGGAGGATAAGTTTGAGCAATTTGTAGGAAAATGGATGCACCTTGAGACAATAATGTTAAGTGAAATAAATCAGACACACAGCTTAAATATGTAATGGCTTCTCTTATATGGAAACCCAAAGTCCAAATAAATCGAATAGCAAAATAGAAGATAGATAATAGGAAACAGGGAGATAAAAACTTTTTCAAATGGGAAAGGTCCAAAGGATGGAGGGAGTGGGGAGGGGGAAGGGAAGGGGACATAAAATGAATTAATATGTGTCATGTACATGTACCATTTCCCTATGGTGAAGATAATCATTATGTACTGCAAACATGCAATAATAAAAACAAAATATTAAAAAGCCATATAAAATGTCATTCTAGTTTGAATAAATAAAATTTTTTATAAAAAGTCTGATTTGATTGCCTATGCTTCATTAAGTGGTCTTATTCATTTAGTAAGCCCTTATTTATATCTACTAGGTGACATACAGTTTTCTGGCTACTGGGGATACATTTGTGTAAGAAAGTGATAGGAGTTTATATTCTATGGGAAGAGGGAATATAATAAGGATATAAAAGAAACAATTTTAGTACCTATATTTTAGGGAATATTTTAGTATTTGGGGAAAACTAAATCAGAGAATGGGATTAGGGCTAGTAAAGAATTACACTTTCAAGGAGAGTGGTCAGAGGAACATTCTCTAAGAAGATCATTTGTGAGAAAGGTTTGAAAAAAGCAGGGAAACCAGTTCTCATTCTGTACAGAGGGGCCAGGCACAGTCTCTGAAGCTGAAGCCTGCTATACATGTTAGAGGAAAAGCAGACGGCCACCTTGTCTGGGGTAATGTGAAGAAGGAAGAGGTTGTAGAAGATTAGGCAAGGCACTGTTGAGATTCAGATCCTAAACAGCCTTCTAGATCGTGGTACACTGGTGTGTTTTATTTGATGAAACTAAGAGTCACTAAATCAGTTTTAGAATAAGGCATAATCTGATTTTTATTTTAATACCGTCTAAGTCAAGACTAGACTACAGTAGGCAAAAAGGAAGAGGAGATACTGTTTGGGAGATCAGAACTATGGTTTGGATGAGACATGGTGGTGGCTTGATAGGGTGATAATAGTGAAGGTGGTCAGAAATGGCTAGGTGCCACATACATTCTTTCTAGGCAGTCTGCAGGATTTGCTTTTGCTTAGATCTTTAAAAAAAATAGAGATATCACAAATGACTTCAAACGGAAATTAATTTGCCATTAACTGAGAAAGGGCAGGCTATTTGAAAATAGGTGAAGGTAGGGAGTAAGAACAGGATTTCTCACACACACACACGCGCGTGCATGTGCACACACACACACAGAGAACAGGATTTCAGCTTAAATTTGAGATACCTCTTAGACATCCTTCTGTTAAAGAAGCCCCCTATAATTTATCCTTAGTAATATTTTATCTTGAAGATTTTGCAGGTCCTTATTGTATTATTCATTCATTCAAATAGATTGTGTTGTCCTTTCATGCATGAATGATATTTTAGATTCAGTCTTTATATTCTATATTGTTAAGCAAAATTTTGAAACCTACAGTTTCTCTATAAGTCTGTTGATTTATTATGTAAGGAATCAAATGAATGTAAAATAAGTCACATGTGTGAATTCCATTTTATATTGCCTCTCTTTTAAAATACAACTTATTGTTTATATTCTGTGTGTAAGCAGGTTAATATGCCTTTTTATCCAAAGAGTCTGGGGAGGGGAAGATTGGGTGGGCAGAAGAGAAAATCTCTCTAGCAATTAAATTCTGCCTAGAAAATGTTACCAGAAGCAATTCTTGTATAACACACAGATTTTCAGAAAGAATGTTTTAGCCTATTCTGAATGAAACATTTATGTTTTAGGAGCTATAGCCAGGAAACCTGCCAAAGACCAGGAACTGAGCCCCATTAGGTGGGATGCTGGCAGGAGAATGTATATAACAGCAGTCTTTCCTGTATTTTAGTGAACCAATGATGCTATTTTATTACCAATCTAAACTTTCATATTATAATAAAAATAACTAAAATAAACACTTTTTAGAAAGTCTCGTATATGTTTTAGGAGGAAGGAGTTTATTTTATTGTAGTTTTGTTTTGATGATTACTGTTAGGTTTCACAAGGCTATTTCAGCAAAGTACCTTGGTGCAGGAAAAACATAATCTGTGACTTTGCCAACCCAGATGTACACTTCCAGTGGCTGCCAAATTAAGCCACTTTCTGATTGTCTTATTCTCTGGTAATAGTTTCATGATGCAGTAGCTACTTAATATGTACTGACTGACTCGAATTTGCTTGGTACAACAAGAAAAAAAAAGTATGTAAATGAGACTTACATTCTACCTTGAGCTGGGTCAGGATAACTGTGAAGGACTACTCAGAGAAACTTGAAAATATTATACAAAGAAAAGATTCCACCAAGAAAATGAAATGTATATATGACATCATTAAATTCAAAATATAGCTAATTTTAGCTAGATGATATTAACTCTATTCAAATGAGTATTAGGTTTGTGCTGGGATCACAGTTGATTCCGACAAAATGACTTTGTCTTAAATATACCAGCATATTCCTTATGTTGATATATATTTCTCTAAACATAATCTTTGATTAAGGACTGATATAAAAACATTTGTTCATTCTTTCCCTCATCAGTGACTGCAAATTTCTTATGAATTTGGATGGGATAAAATTTTCTCTCACTTTATGTATTGCTTGCTTTGTTGTATAGTTTATTTTAAGATTACTTGGGTCTGTCAGTTTAGAATGTTATAAAATGATAATTAATAGCTCAAGCTTTTTATTTTCATTGATTTTTTCCCTCAGAAGGAAGCATTATTACTTGGCAGGACTGTTGTAAATGAGAACAAAGAACTCATTTAGGGCTCTGAGCTTGTGGGTGCAGGTAGGGTGGAGGCCAGGGCACATCAGATCACACAATTCCACATTTTCTGATACTTTCAGTGTAGTGCCTCTTACATTCTAAGGGAGAGCCTTTCCAAGATATCGGTGCTAACAGCTACCCTGTCCTACTAGCTTCTGCTAAATTTTGTTGTCTTTGTGCTAATAATATAAAGGTTGGAGACAGAATAAAAGCCCTGCAAAAGAGATTATAATCGAAATGAGTCATAGTGCTAAAAGGTGAATTTGCTTTTACAGTACATACGTCATCTCAGTGAGTTTTAACTAATTAATGATATCACCATGCTCTTCTGTTACCATCACAAATCTCTTAGACCTATATGAGGTGATATTTGTATTTTAAAATTTATGTTGGAGCTGCTAAGAAGAGACAACAGCTTTTGAAAAAGTAAAAGCAAAACAGAAAGCAAAACAAAAACTCCAAATCCTTCATAATATCATTTATTTTCATGGAATTTTAAAATATCTCTAAAATGTGTATGTGTCGAATTGTTTCTGGTTGCATCTCACAGTTTATCTATATGCCTGTTCTCTTGACTGAGACCAAATATGTCCACTTTTGTGATTTACATTTTGGTCCCTGAGTCCACCTAAACTTGCTAATATGGAAGCCTTTTTAAAATAGAAGACGAATGTCCAAATAATTAATGAATATTATACTTTTCATGTTGGTTTAGTAGCAGGGAGGGAATAAGCAGAATTTCAATATCAATGCTTTCCTGAAGCAACCATTATTTTGAGCTTAATCACATTAGGAATGCAGTTATTAAACTTCAAAGGAACAAATCTCTATTAGAAATGCTAAACAAAAGTACATCACTCCTGGCATCTGTGATTATCTATAATTCTCCTAAATCTGTATGCCCCCATTACCAGCCAGGCATAGAATAAAGCTCTTCAGCACACAGTTAATTGCTGCAGAGGCGATGTTATTTCTTTCCACTGGAACTCTGATCTCAGGTTTTGGGAAATGTGAGCCCAGTGGGTCTGCTTCTTTACTTTCACGGGGAGATGTCTTCTCTCTTTGACTACGCTGCCCATCTACTCTTTTGATTTTAATAGCACAGGTTTTTAGAGCTCTCTCTCTCTCTCTCTCTATATATATATATATATAGAGAGAGAGAGAGAGAGAGCAAGAGAGAGAGAGAGGGAGAGAGAGAGAGAGAGAGAGAGAGAGAGAGGGAGAGAGAGAGAAAGACTGTAATGAAGATGAGCTACCCTATCTTTTCATTTATAATACATTCATACAAACAAAAGATCACTCTAACTCAAGGATGTTCTTTATCAGAAATTTTCCCCAGTGCAGTTAGGTGATATCAAAAAATAATTTCCCTGTCCTAGGCCTGAGGGTCCTTATTCAAAAATTTAGAAAATTGAATGATATGATCTCTAAATTTCAATAATTCATATAAATAACATCGATTTATACATCATGGTGTAAATAGATAGTAAGATTATACTTTGTGGTCCTATAATACTAGGCTTGACCATGTGACTTGCTTAAAGCAGAAGAGACACATATATCTTTTAAGATTCAGATGAAATATCTGCCATCTTCTCCCTCTGCCCAGATAATGGGAAAGTCCCCCAAAGGGGGTTGTTTTTGCAGCTTGGATTCTGAAGGGAGGATGAAGTGGAGCATTGCCACAGCCAATTAATCAACAGCTGACATTAACCCAATGTATGTATACGTCCAGTATATATCAGTACACCTATACTGATATTTCTAAAGCATAACCTAATAAAAATCTAATTAAATACAACAATTTGCTAACAACTATTAGTTTAAACTTTAACACACAAAAACTCACATTTAACAGAAAACTGATAATGTAAATTATGGCATAATGGAAATGAAAAGCAACTTTGCAAAAATGAATAGTATCTGTGGTAAACAGGTACTGTGACTAAACAAGTACATAGTATTTTCCTTATGATTTCTGACTCAACCTTCGAATGACTATTGCCAGTAAGAATCAACATTTTTTAAAGACTGTTCATCATCACTTAGATATTCCAGAATAATATTTCCACCATTATATAAAGGGCAATCTTCTTAGGAATCCAGGTTTCCAAAGTATGATCCAAGGGTAAGGTTTCTACTGAAGAAATATGACACAACCTTAACTTCTTAGCTGTTAATTTGTTATTGTCATTTTTAAGACTGGCAAGTGAGGCTGCAAAGTCTGTAACCTTTCCAAAGCTCCATCGGCGGCAAAAGAACATGGGTCTGCTCTTGTCTTTGTTCCCCTTAGGTAAGAAAACCTGAAAGTAAATTCTTTCTGTCTGTGGCAATGACTTATCCCCATCAGCACGCATCTTTAATTTCATCAATGCAACCTTTGCGCTGTTTCACTATTTTTTGCACCTTTACATCATTTATTTCCTGTCTCTCCTGTCTTGGAATCAATACCGTATTTAACAAGTTTTTGAGTGGCAGTCATATGTTTAGGAATCTCTAGTTTTTCACACTCATGATCTTACTGATGATGGGGTCTTAGGCAATTTTTTTTTCTCACAATAAGGACGTATAACTGCTGCCAGTTCTCTTTCAGCATAGTCCTTGAATGAGCATGGATAAGATTCATGTGCATCTGTCTTTGGTTTCTCACTGATTACAGTCACCCCCAGGACAACCATGAGATTCCCTGCTTCTGTGTTCAAGGCAAAATATTCCTGAACAACCATCACATACAAATAGAAGAAAATCTTGCTGCCAGCAGTGCTCCATCTGACAGTGCTGTCGAAAGTCCAACTCTGCCATCTTTCCAGTGCCAACTAGAGTTCTTATACCATCAAGGGCATCACGCTTGTCCAATTCCTAGTTCCTATAGAAACAATGTGGAGGGAGTCTGTACTCCTGGAAAATGGTACTTCTTGGAGGAAGTCTTCCTATGTGGAGAATAATTACTTTGATACATTGACTGGTATCATGCTAAGAATGCTTAAATGAAACTGGGGTTATTGTTCTCTTAGGAGTATTAACACAACGATCTTCCTCTGATATTAGCTGTTGAATTTTATTGCCTTTGTGCAATAATTATTATAATTTTTTTCTTTCTTTCTCCATTGCTTTATGTGGAGATGAATGAAATGTAAGAGTATGGATGTGGAATTGAATTGTTAGGCAAAATTGAGGAGAGCACAGGTGAGAGAGGTTGAGTGTGACTGCTATTAAACAAATAGAATCCTTGGAGAAGAGGGGGATTTGAGAGTTGTTTGCCATGGAAATGCTGTATAAATCCCCTCTTTCATTTCTACTGTGGTATCGTCAACAAACTTAGCATTAGTCAGTAATACTACATGTGTGTAAGTCTCTCCAAACAGAAGTTGAGAATACAAGCGGAGCACTGACTTTATTATGCCAGAGAGGAAAACCTTTTGGCAAAATGAAATGAGTACTAAAACAGACTGACCAGTAGCTAGGAACTATTTTTGCTTGCCATGCAATTACAATTGGAGCTGCAAGCCAAAATATATTGCCTCCCCAGTTAATCAGCAGAAATGACTCCCAGCCACGAACACAGAATGCCATTTTTGAAAATGGTAAGTCTGACAAACTCCAACTATTTGGCTGGACACATCCACAATATTCAGTTGCATTCTTTCAGTGTGAGCATTTTTCCTGGGCTTGATGGGGAATGGTGATGGCAAAAATTACATGTGGCCAGATTTCAATGTGAAAGGAATAAATCTAGACCTGTTCTCAGGAAAAAAAAAAATTAGAGCTGAAGAACACTTCAAGCTAGTTTGGGGAAAAACTGTACAACATTTGTAAAGATTTTCCATTAGAATGGTCCTGTAGAATCATTGTGAATTCTAGACCAACACCATGTATTTTTACATTTAAACTCAAAGTGGTACATGTAAAGTGCTCCTCAACTTCCAACATCTTTATTAAATAAAAAACTTTCAGGGGTTGGGAATTTAGCTCAAGTGGTAGAGCACTTGCCTGGCAAGCCCAAGACCCTGAATTCAATCCCCAGCAGCACCCCCCAAAAAAAATCTTCAGACCACTAGATTAACACGAAGACCAGTAAAGTTTCTCAAATGCTTTGTTCACACTCTACATGTTCCCCTTACGTATCATCTATTAAACTTTAAGACTGACAGGAGTTGTCTGATCCACCTTGTGTGTAAATTTTTGTGTGCTAAGTCTGGTTATTGTAGTGACTCCTCTTTTTTCAATGGAAAGATAAATATCTAGATTTCACTTGAATACATAGCTAGATTGATATTTCTTATCAAGTAGATTTCAGTACAAGAAAACTAATCCTTATTAAATGCTTGCTATATTTTTTCCTTGCTATTGTTTAAACTCTGTGGTTGTGATGAAAAAATTAATAAAAAGTTCCATAGTTCAGATGTTTTTATAGAGTTATTAGAACTAGTACAAATCTTCTTTGATTTTAAATGCATTTTTAGCATATAACTTCAAGCATCTTCTTGAAGATATGAAGATTCACTGTAGTATGATTACCACATTTACTTTAACCTAATTGACCATGCTGTTCTAACAACTATAGCAAAGGGCAATGTTTTATTTTTATCAGGAGTACCCTCTTGACTTATTTGGCATTCATAATCATTTATGAGGCTATTGCATAAAAATGAGATAACTCATCATGGCCCTTTTGAAATATCTTAATTCTTAAACTCTGTCATTCTGAGAAGAATCAAGTGCCTGTTGCAAAATGGTACAGAAGTTTTTTGGTTTTTGAAAGAAGGTATTTTAAATGCTGTATGCTTATTTAGTCTATGCAGTTTATTACTATCTTACAACTGAAACTCTAAGATCTCATTTGATAGTAGTATATTTAATGGGACAGAATAGAAGGTGTATTACTATATTTAATGAGAGGTTATGAGTATGACATATATCATTAGGTATCAATTTATTAACATAACTCCTAAAAGTACCGGGAAAATTTTTGACATTATTACTCTGTGGCCAGAATAAATTCAGGTAAAAAGATTAAGCACTAATTGATTATATGATAGATGTTTTAATACAACATTGAGTAAGACAGAGACCTTGTCGCAACAGCTCACAACTGCATGGGAGAATGAATCTCATTCTGACTAAATAGTCTGAAAAGCTGAGGTGGCTTTATCCATCCATTGCTTCCATTCCGTGGAATAAAGTCAGGCATTGCAACATTTACAAAAATAATACCTGTGATCATATTTTCTTTTTGGAGTTGGTTAGAAAAACATATAAATCAGACACCTGAAGTATGCATGCAGAATTTTTGAAGCCATAAAAACAAGTATTTTCCTTGGTTTGTAACTAATAAAATAGAAAACCAACCAACTTGACAGAAAACGGGCTTCCTGAATGCGGCGGAGGGCCAGGTTCTGCTGTACACAGTAGTGTACATTCAGAGAGTAAGCATGGTATGTTGACATGTTGCAATAAATGGGGCTCCGCTGTTGCTACTGCTGCCACTATCTACTGAAAAAATAACTTCAAACATACATTCTCCAAAGCATAGATTTTAATGATTTCTTAGTTCTGGTGGTTCATTCGAGGAAAGTACAGATAGCTTCGAGCAGCACACCTGAAAGGATCTTCCATAGACATTTGAATGCCTTTGCAGAACTGCCATTGTAAGCAGAGTGCTTTTCACACTTTCGACTCCACTGAACTGGTTAGAAGATGAATATTGTTAATCATTTTCTTCAGTAAAATTAATTCTTGATTTTGTGTTTTGATTTGTATCTGTTCATACTTTTTAAGGAAGGCCCACTTGGTACCTAAGGACACTCAATTTATAATCAGCATTTGCCTCTGGTATACATGTAGAGATAAGGACAATTTTTGTTTGGAGTTGCACTGGGGATTGAACCCAGGGATTCTGACCGAACTACATCCCAATCTCTTCTTTATTTTGAGACAGTGCTGCTCCCTCTCAGTTGCTAAGCTGCCCAGGCTGTGCTCCAGCTTGTGATTCTCCTGCTTCAGTCTCTTAGAATGCTGGGACTACAAGTGTGTGCTACCATACCCGGCTGGAAAACATCTTGCTCATCTTTGTTTGCTTTGTTTTGTTTTGTTTGTTTTTGAGACAGGATCTCACTATGTAGTTTAAACTTGTCTTGAACTCACTGTGTAGCTTGGGCTGGCCTCAAACTCAGAGTGATCTTCCTGTCTCAGCCAGGGATTATAGTTTTGTGCCCTTACCCTATGCCAGGCTTCATCTTCTTTTTTTCTGAGTATTTTTCATTTTCCTTTTAGGAGTTTAGCTATCTGCTTTATTGATAAAACACACATACTAAAATAGAATAAGAAGAACATTAGAGAAAAACATGAAGAGTTTCAGTCCTCAAAGGAATAACTGGAAAATGTGTAGAGCACATGGATAACAGTAGGGGCTAAATTATAAATATATGCATATATCTAGCATTTCGTTTTTCCTGCTATCCACCTCTGTTTCTATTTGATTTCTTAGGGTGTGTGTGTATGTGTGTGTGTGTGTGTGAGAGAGAGAGAGAGAGAGAGAGAGAGACAGAGAGAGAGACAGACAGACAGACAGAGACAGAGAGAGACAGAGAGACAGAGCAAATGAGAGAGAGGGTATTTTATTCTTTAGTGGTGCCCAATCAGGAAGAAGTGAGGAGAACAAGAAAGGTCATTAAGGATGAGACTGGAGTAGGACAAGATGGCTTGGGGAATCTTTAAGGATGTTGGGAAGCAACTTTAGTGAATGAAAAGTTAACAGAGAAGAAAGGCTCTATGAAACATTGTGATGCGTGGAGGCTCTGGACTGGTCAAGATAATCTGCTATTACAAAGCAGAAAGATTTGGGTTTACCAAGGCTTGGAGCTGGCACTGAGCTGGCTCTTCATACAGTAGGCAATGTTGGCCTGTAGATTGGACAATGTAGGTAGCTTTGTTTGTTTGTTTTGTTTGTTTGTTGAGATAGGTGTCTGTTTGTGTTAACCAGAATAGTCTAGAACTCCTGAGCAATTGAAGAGGCGTAATATTCCCACCTTTTGCTAGTTAGACCGCATAGTATCTGTATCTGCACTCCTTATAAGGACCTTTAAAACTGAAGTCTTCAGCTTCAACTGAAGACACTATATGTTGCATTAATTTTTTTTTACCCATATGCCAAACATTTGCAGTTCCCCAAATCCCCCATCCTTTCCTTCTAAATCACTCACTTTTTCACACCTTTATTGGAGTGCTTTCTACTACTGTTTCTGCCATATTTTAAACATCACTTCCTCCTGGAGGAATTAGATAAGCCCTTTCTGTGCTCTGCAGCATCTTGAACTGCTTTTCATTGTACTGCCCAGAATGTATTTGTTGCTGTTGTTACTTTTTAATTGATGCACATTGGTAGTACAGAATAATGAGATTCAGGATGGTCTATTGTTGCATGCTTATAACATATTTTAGTCATTTTCATCCCTGTGATACCCCTTTCCCTTCCTTATCCCGTCCCCCAGTTCTCAACCTGTCACTAGAAGACTGCCTTCTAGTTTCCTGTTTTGCCTTGTTTTGTATTTATTTTTATTTATTTACCTTTAGGTTTCTTATGTAACAGAAAACATGTGTTCTGAGAACACTTTTTGACAGTGGCTTATTTTGCTTAACATGATAGTCTCCAGTTCCATCCATTTTCCTGCAAATGATGTAATTTCATTGTTCTTTATGGCTGAATGATACTCCATTGTGTGTATATATATATATATATATATATATACACATACATACACACACACACCACGTTATCTTTATCCACTGAATGAGTATCTAGGCTATTTACATAGCTTAACTATTGTGAATTGCACTGCTATAAATATGAATATGCATGTATCACTATAGTATGCTTTCTTTTGGGAATATACCAAGGAGTGATATAACCATCTCAAATGATATAGCTATTTTTAGTTTTTTGAGAAATCTCTATACTGATTTCTGAATATATTTTAATTGATAATTAGCTTTCTTATTACTGTGTTCCAGTAGACTACAAACTTTATAATGGAAGATATTATGTGCACTATTGTAGTACCTGATGTAAAATTAACATGTACATTATGAATTTATATACAGAATAATTGAAAGGATACCTAAAATTTCAATTTTTATGAGACTGAAGGTGTTATATAAAATGTATTGTAACATAAATTATAGCTTCACATGAAAATCCAAAAAAAATTGCTGTAGGTTACAGATAAGTTTTGGCAACATCAGGAAAGACTTAGACAGTGAATTCCAATGGACAGGTTATAGATTTCTGAAGAGTGGCTATGGAATTGTTAAATATGTTCATAGCATCTGTATGTACTAGAAACACTGTTGAAGCAACTAATTTTCTTCCACAAAATAGTAAATTTGTTTTAGCAATAGTGCTTTCATGTCTAATAACAAGTATTTCATATGGGCGCATATAAACAAATAAGATACCATCCTTATGCGTAGTTCCAAAAGATATTAAAAATACCTGTATCATTTGGATATGGTAATAGAAGTCTATACCTTTTTTTTTCTTTAAAAATAAGCTATTCAGAGGAAAAATAAAACAAAACAACAACAACTAAGAAATGCTTGCCTGGGTCAGAAGAGAACTTCTCCATGAGAATGGCCCTGGATGTAAAGACTAGTACTGGGTGATGAGTTTTGGAGTCAGAAAGGCTTTGGTTTAGTGCCATGTCTGATAGAAAGGTGACCTTGGGCAGGACCATCACCATTCTCATTTCTTATATTCATCATTTGTAAAAATTCCAGCCTAATATGTTGTTATGGAGAGTCAATGAGATTATGTATGTGGCAAACTGAGCACAGTGCCTAGGTCACAGTGCCTAGGTCAAAAACTTTCAGCTGTTACATCAGAATACACCATGCTGGAGGAGCATGGGATGGAATGATAGTTGCTCAACCTGACAGATATGGGAATACTAGTCATCTACTAGTGAGGGGACAGGTTATGCAGAAATGATATACAATAGAATTACCACAGAATCTACCTATTACTCTAAAATGCCTAGGTTCAAACCTACATTTAGAGCACACAGTGTAATATAAACTTGTCTCTACCTCTTACTGTATATTTATCATGTATCAGGCACTGTAACGCAGACTATCTCCAATATTCATTTATGTTCCTGTTAAGTACTACCATATGAATTTTGCTTATTGGAGAAATGAGCTCTGAGACCAAATGACTTGTCTAAGCAAATATAGCTGTGAATTGACAGGATTAGGACTGGACACATATTTATCTTGCTGAAGACAAGTCGTAAGGTTAATATTTTAGGAAAAAAAAGAGAAAATGAAGCCCAGGTTCTCAGAACTACAATTTCTTGCTTGCCTCCTTAACAAGGCATTAGCTAACTCTCAAAGCAAGTGAATGTCCTTGGTAACATAAGGGTGAAATGGAGGCTAATTATAATCTAGCTGAAAAATAATTTCATTATGACATCCCCTGACCCAAGTCTCCAGGGTGATTCTATACCATTTCTCATTCTAGCTTCTTTAACTGCTGGAGAATGGATGTGTTTTGGCTCTTTAATTTCTGTTTTCTCTGCCATTTACTCTGCATGGTATGCTCTTCTACTACACATATATCAACCCTAAAAACAATGATGTGTTAAATTTGGAAGCATCAATTAAAGATATTTTTCTGGCTTCTCATTTTCTGTTATACAAATGATAAAATATGTTTCGTACACAAGTAAAAGGGTGCCACTGCATAAAGACTTCTTGTTATGAAAACTTATCATGGATGAAAGCAGTAATTATTAATGCTTAATAATCTTATGTATATGTCACTTTTCATTTTGCTTTTTATTGCTCTTAAGCAACTGTTTGTGGCCTGAAATAGCAAGGAAAATAGTGTACTTAGTATTAATTATTTTTAGTAAGGATGTTCATTAGTCTTTTATTTTTTTTCCACATGAAAATTTTCCTGAAATAACTCATATTGTAAAGTTTTCTGACATAATCTTATACTTAGGGTCCTTGCTACTCTTTGTTAAATAGATTTTTATTAAAATTTATCCAAAATTACACAAATTTATAGGCCATTACACAAGCTTACAGATCACAATACATTGTGCCTTTTGCTTATGACAGTGAGCAATGTAAACAACCATATAAATACAACATTAAGTCACAACTACATAAAGTTACTGTAGTACCTAGTTTATGTGTCACTGTTTTAAATTTGGATTATTAGGTTCTTATTTTTAAGATATCATTATTCCTCTGGATTCCCATTCCCCTCCCCCTTTGCCCTTTTCTTGTTCCCTTAGACCTTTTGACTATTAGCTTATATCTAACCCTTTTTGTATCCATTGTTTACCCTTTTCTTTTGTTTGTATTTTGCCTCATGCAAATGATAGATACCCTATGGTATTCCAGCTTGTGAGTCTGGTTTATTTCACTCAATATTGTATTTTCCAGGTCCATCCATTTTCTATAAATTACCCTAGTTTGTCATTCTTTATAGCTGAATATTATTCCATTATGTATAGATAGAACATTTTGTTTGTGCAGTTATCTATTGATGGGTATACAGGTTGCTTCCAGAATTAGCTATTACAAATTGTGCTGATATAAACATTGTTGTGCAAGTATCTCTGTAGTATACTCTTACTACTGTATTATTGCAGGGTTTTACTACTCTTTCATGTACCAAGGTAATATCAGAAAATTTTAATGCTAGAAGGAATTTTAATAATTTTAAAAGCTCCTTTCTCAAGTTGTATTTTAACATTATGGATTCTCACCATCTCTACCTTCCCCTTAAAACAACCATAGAATAGTTTTAGAAACAGTAATGTAGAATGAATTAAAATAGGTTTCTCCTGGCCAAGTCCTATGGGAAGAACATGCAGCCTCTTGACTCTCAACCAACTCTGCATCTGTGGTTTCCATGCCCTGACCCTGGGCACCTTCCGATTCTGAACAGGCTCTGCATATTTTTGCATCTCAGGCCGTCAGAGTCACCTACCAACCAACAAACCTGGAAGAGCCCAGTACCCTGGGAGAGAAGGGTTTTCAGTGTTACCCTTCCACAGAGAGGGTGCAGGTTAGACATAGAGCCTCTAAGAAGTTTAAACTGAAGCCAGGAAGGACACAGATCCTGGCTTCCATAGAAAAGTCAGGCTTGGTGAGAGAGGCTTTAAGAGGCAGTTGGATTTGAAAGTGCTGGAATTAAATCCAACTGTCTGTTCGGAGCCCTGCCCTGCAACCTACATCCAGCATAGACAAGTGGTTTTATTACTTCTCCCATTTACAAATATGAGCAAGCACATGCCTCTGTCTAAAATGTTGCCACAATCTGGGGTGTATGCACAGAGAGAAATATGGCGGTATGTCACAAATCCACAGATTATAAAGCTAGGTGGACAATAATATCATGAATTACTGAATTCCAAGATTGCAGATCCTGGAAACTACTCTTTCAGAAACATAAAAAAAATGTTTAAAATGGGCTCGATTTTTATTTGTTTGTTTCTTTTTCCTTCCTCTTTTTTTTTTTTCTTTTTTGGTGCTTGGGATTTTGTCCTCCTTTTTTCTTTTCTCATTTTAACATCATTTCTTTCCTTCTTAATTTTCTTTTGTTTATTTTGCTATGTGTTTTTCTTTTTTCTTTTGCTCGTTCTTTTATGATCCTTTTATCTACTACTATTAATTTTCTTTTACTGCTAAAGAGGGTCATCCATCTCACTTTTATCTCCTTGTGCTCATCATCCATTGAAAAATTTTCAAATTCTACTCTTTTTATTTTCTGGTTGCCCATTGCCTCTATCTGTACTACTATAACCATTAAGCTTTATGAATCTTTAGATAGTTAACTCTATGCTATTACTGTAGAGTACTGTGCTATTGTTAATGGAGGTAGAGTTGTTGCATTTAGTAGATATTTACTGTATGTTGTTATATGGTTTTTATACTATAATTTATAGGTCTTGTTTGTATGGTTAAGGGTGGTATAAGTTCTTAGGGTATGTCAATATCCAGTTTGTCTTTGATGATGTGTTACTGATTTCATTGCTATTCCAAGATGGCATAGTTTATTCTAATAATTGATTTTATCTCTATGCCATTATTTAGATTGACTTCGTGTTATTATAAATATTGAGCCAATCCCTAGAGAACTGGATTCTTAGCAAAGTGCACTGTAGCCTTCCATCCCTAATAAAGGGAGGTGGATGGATTTGGGAACCTGAAAAAGGTCTATTGTTAGCCATGCCCAGAGTGCATCATTGTAAAGCAGACGCTAACTAAAGATACTGACTAAGCAGCAACAACAACAAAAACAGTAACAACAAAAGATAAAAGAGAATATTAACCTGAGAAGACAAGGCAACAAAATGCCTCCAAAATGCTCACTTTGGCAGCACATATACAAAATGCCTCCAAAAACTCCCACTTCTCCCAAACCTGATCAATAGGGCATTTAAGAGGAGGAAATAAAAAGCCACACAGCTGAATTTTATAAAGAATAACAGAGGCAATCTAAAACAGTTCACTAAAGTGCTCTGCAAGCTCAAAGATGATCCAACTAAGTGGATAATAGATCTAATAAACAAAAAAAGAGCAAGTTCACAGAAGACACTAATAATAAGCTGTATAAGCTAAAAAAAGATGCAAAAACATGAACAAAAAGCTTAGCAAAGAGTTAGAGTCCATGAAAAAGTATTGAAGAAAAATCCAAGCAATTAAAAATTCTGTTGAAACTATGAGCAGCAGAAGCAACCAATATGAAGTCAGAGTGTCAGAACTAGAAAAAGGGACTGATGATGGTGATCAGTTATTCAGACATACCTTCATGAGCTCAATATGAGCTCATGAAAAATGGATCCACAGCTGCTAGATGACACAAAGAGACCAATCTCTGATTAACTGGAATTAGTGAAAACAATCAGAAGATAGAACAAATAGAATAAAAACTTGTTATAGAAATCATAGCAGAAAACTTTCCAAATATAGGGAAATAATTTAACATGTAGATAATTTAGACATATAGAGCCTGGATAGCCGTGTTCAGAAAAGAACATATGCCATGACTGATCACAGTCATAATCCCAGAAGTCTGAATCTTAAAAGCCATTAGAGAAAAGCAAGGAATCATTGACGAAGGTAATCCTATTAGAACTACAACATATTTCTAAACACAAATCTTCAGGTCCAGAAGAACTTGCAGTATAGTGTTTCAAACCCTAAAAGAAAGCAACTTCCAACCAACTCAGATTGATAAATCTTGCAAAGCTATCAAAATTGATGGAGAAGTGAGGTATTTTCTTAAAAAAGAGCACCTTAAGAAATTGATGACCACCAAACCAGCACTCCTGTAAATTCTCAAGCATATGCTAGAATGAGATAATGATGAACACAATGCCAAAACTTCTATTAGAATGAATACCACAGGCAGCATGAACAAAGTAGAAGGGAATAAAGAGGAATCAGCAAAAGGAAAATAATGCAATGACAAGGATAAGTCAACACCTTTCAGTAATAACTCTTAATGTGAATAGTCTCAGTTCCCCAAAGGACACAGATTGGGTGAATGGATCAAAAAACAATACCCAATAGTCTTCTGTATACAAGAAACACATTTAATCCAAAAATAAATTCATAGACTAAAAATCAGAGGATGGAAAACAATATTTCATGTAATGAGAACATCAAAACCAGTAGGAGTAGCTATGCTATTTTCAGATAAAGTGAACTTCAAGCCAAAACTGATCAGATGAAGCAAAGAATGTCATTGCATGTCATTAAGGGAACAATTCAACAGGAAGAGATAAAATTTGTAAACACATATGCATCAAATTTCAGCACATCCAACTTCATAAAACAGAAACACTGAACAGAAAAGATCAGATAAACATCAACACAATTATAGTAGGGGACTTCTATACCCATTCTCACAAATAGACCAATTACTTAAAAAAAAAGAGTTAGCAAAGAACTATCAGAGTTGAACCAAATCTTTGAACAAGTGGACTTAACAGATATCTAGGGAGTTGCACATTCATGTGAATAGAATATATATTCTTATTATCAGCATATGAAAGTTTGTTAGAAATAGACCACATGCTAGTCCATAAAACCTGCTTAAGTAAATGCAAAGAAATCAAAATAATCATATACATATTTTCTTATCATAGTGAAATAAAACAAGAAATCAATGGTAAAAGAAAACACAGAAATTGTGCAAACACTTGGGAATCAAATAATATACTCTTGAATAATCAGTGTGTCACAGAAAAAAATCAAAAAATTAGACAGTCCCTACAATCAAATGATAAACCTATACAATATTCCAGTAACTATGAGACATAATGAAAGTAGTCCTAATTGAGAAGTTTATAGCTGTGAATGCCCACATCTTAACAGAGTGATCCCAAATAAATAATATAATAAGGCTCTTCTAGGTCCTAGAAAACCAACAACAATCCAAATCCAAAGCTAGTACAAGAAAGGGAAAAATAAAGATCACAGCAGAAATTAATGAAATTGAGACTAAAAATACAAAGAACAATGAATCAAAGAGCCTGTTCTTTGAAAGAATAAACAAAATAAACAAAACCTGAGTCAATCTTACTCCAAAAGAGGAAATAACCAAGTCAATGCAGTTAGAAGTGAAAGAGGCAAAAATCACAACAGACATTGCAGAAATGTAGAATTTCATTAGCAGCTCCTTCAATAACTTGTACCCCAATAAACTGGAGAATTTGGAAGAAATCGATAGATTCCTAGATACCTAAGAATTAATAGACCTGAACCAAGAAAGTTTAAAAAATCCTGAATAATCCATTAACAGGCAGTGAAATTGAAGCAGTAATGTAAAACCTACAAACTAAGAATAGCCTGTGTCTTAGTGGATTCACTGCTGAATTCTGTAATTATGTCAGGAAAGATCTAATGCCAATAATTCTCAAAATCTGTAATGAAATTTAAGTCATTCCTGGGAGCCAGCATTACCCTGATTCTAAAATTAGACAAAGATCCAACCAATAAAGAGAACTACGAGGGAGTCTCTTTAATAAACATAGGTGCAAAAACCCTCGACAAGATACTGGCAAACACAATGCAACTAAATCATCAGAAAGATCCATCATGACCATGTAGTTTTATCCCAAGCATGCAAGGATGGTTCAGCATAGACAAACCAATAAATGTTGTACACCACATAAACAGAAGCAAGGACAAAAATTACATGATCATCGCAATAGAGGCAGTAAAAGCCTTTGACAAAATTCAACATCCATTCATGACGAAAAATTAAATTAAAAAGATATAGAAGGTCCTTATTTCAATCCGATAAAAGCCATTTGCAGCAAACCTACTCCCAACATCATATTAAGTGAAGAAAAAATGGTAACTTTGTCTCTAAAATCAGAGCAAGACAAGGATGTCCAATATCACAACTCCGATACAATATAGTACTCAAAACACTAGCCGGACTGACCAATCGAGAGAAAGAAATAAAAGGGATATCTAAGAAAAGAAGAAATCAAATTATCATTATTTTCTGACACAATGATCCTCTGCATAGAAAATCCAAAAATTCCACCAAAAGAATACTAGAATTAATAACTAAATATAGTATATAAAATCAACACAAAAGTCAGTTGTGTTTCTGTACATCAATAATGAAATCACCAAAAAAAGAAATTAGGAAACAATACCATTCATAATAGCATTAGGAAAAATTAAATACATAAGACTTAACCTATCCAGGTAAATGAAAGACTTCAACAAAGAAAACTAGTATCTGAAAAAGTAAATCAAAGAGGACATCAGAAACTGGAAAGATACTGACTGTTCCTGTATAACCAGAACCAATATATTCAAAATGGCCATACTTCCAAACTGATATAGAGATTTAGCAAATCCTAATCAAAATAACAACAGCATCCTTCAAAGAACTAGAGAAAATAATACTAAAATTTGTATGGAACCAGATGCGAACTAGAATAGCCAACGGAACAAGAGCAAAGGAGGAGGCATCACGATTTCAGATTTCAAGGTATGAAGGATATCCAGCAATCTGGGAACACCTGGTAAATGATCAAAATGGTTTTTAATGGTATATAACATTAGCATGAGGAAATTTTAATTTTGGCTTAAGTAATAATTATGAAAGATGTGTAAGCAGTTTTTTCTTTTTTTTTACTTCTGTATCTTCCCCATTCCACCTTCCCTACCCTCTCCCTGTACTTATTCCCTTCTAAGCATACTTCACTAAATTATACTTGGGTATCTGCTAAGGAGTAGAAGTAACCATAGTTATTTCCATCTCTTCTCTTTACTTAGCCGTAGTTAAATCATTGTACATAATGATATTGTATTTTGGTATGTAATGCTATAATTTATATGGTAATTTCGTATGTCTTTAATCCCTATAAAAAACATCAGGTAAGCAGAGCAGATATTGTTAGTCGTCTTCACAGATAATGAAAATGAAGATTAGGGAAACAAAATGGTTTGTCCAGATTGATGACGATAGCTACAGAGTAACAGACTGAAATCAAAGCTAGGTATACATTTTTTAAAAAATTTAATCATGTATAGAATTTGTCTCTATTACAAAACAAATTAATGTTTAGTACAAAATGTTAAAATAGTGAGAAAAGCTTACTCTTATCCCCAACATCGAAAGATAATAATTACTCAGACTTTTTCTCTTCACTTTTTAAAAACACACAGGGAATTTTAAAGTATAATTAGAATTTTTTAAATATAATTTTCATTAACTGCATATATACCCTTTTCTTGTTGATCTTTTAGATAAGTAGTGTAGCATTTTTGTAAAATATTCTTACTTGACCCTTTCAAAGCACATTAATGAAGCCTCCAAATTTTAATGAGAAACCACATAAAATTCTATTATCTGCAATTCCCGGAATCAGTGTTTACAGCCCAGATGTATGGACAGACACCCTTACAAATCAGCACAGATTAATAAATCTCTATTTCCATATATATATATATATATGGAAGTAGAGATTTAGTATATATATAATTATATATACATAATATATATTTATTTATATATATACACATATATATACACACATATATATACACATATATATACACACATATATATACACATGTATATATATACACACATATATATACACACATATATATACACATGTATATATATATACACACACCTATATATGTATATGTACACCCATATATGTGTGTATATATATATTTTCACTATATATAAAGAAAATTCATATAAATATACATTTTATATATGAAAATAAAACTCTATTTTCACATACATATTTTATATATATTTATATCCAATATGTCACATTAACAATAAGGACTAATTTTAAGAAATGAGTTTTTAGGTGATTTCTTCATTTTGCAAACATCACAGAATATACTTACACAAATTTAAATGGTATAGTCTCCTGCGCGACTATGTTATATGTTATAACCTGTTGCTTGTAGGCTACAACCTTATTTAACATGTTATTTTATTGGATACTGTAGGCAATCTTAAACAGTCGTATTTGTGTATCTAAACATTTTTAAACACAGAAAAGTTACAGTACAAATATGATATAAAAATATTCCAAGGACTCTGGAGGCTGAGACTTAAGCACCACAATTTTGAGCCCTGTATGAGCAACTTTCTGAGGGCTTGTCTCAAAATACATACATACATAAAGGGATTGGGAATGTAGTTCAGTAGTTCATAAAAATGAAAAATAATAGAAAAAGATAAAGATACAAAATGATAAACCCGTAAGGGCCACTTACTCTGAATGGAGCTTGCAATACAGAAGTCACTCTGGGTGAGTTGGTGAGAGAGTGGTGAATGAATGTGAAGGCCAGTACACTATATAAACATTGTACACTTAGGCTATATTAAATTTATAAAAGACATTTTAATTCAATAATAAATTAGCTTATTATAACATTTTACTTTATTGTTTTCAATTTTTAAAAGTTTTTGACTCTTGAATAACACTTAAAACATATACTGCAGGGCCGGGGATTTAGCTCAGTGGTTAGAGTGCTTGCTTTGCAAGCACAAGGGCTTGAGTTTGATCCCCAGTACCAAAAAAAAAAAAAAAAAAAAATACTGCAATGCTGTACAAAGACATTTTCCTCATTTCCTTTTTCTACAAGTTTTTCCATTTTAATTAAATTTTTTTTTTCCTTTCTAAGTTTTATTGTTAAAAAAGAAGATACTAATACTAATACACACTAGCTTAGACCTACCCATATACCCATACTTGGGATTTTCACTAATCACAGCTTCCATTTCCACATCTTGTCCCAGTGGAAGGTCTTCAAGGATCATGACACCAATGGAGCTGTCACTCTGGTGCTTCTGCTGGAATTAGTCCTGCAAAAGAGATCTGAGACTCTTCATTAACAGTGCCACTTTTTTCAGAAATATGTCATAGGGGTTTGGTTGGGTTGTTTCTCTATCACAGATTTCCTTGCAAGTAGCTGATGCACCATGAACACTGCTTTCTATTAATGAAAACCTTTCAGGGATGGGGACCATCTTTTCAAACTTTTGAAGGAGTTTGTTGAGGTCTGTAAATGCTTCTTCTAAACACATCCCTGTGAATTTTCTTTAAAGTTCTTCTGTTCCTTCTCCTTCATTTCCTTTTCTCTTGTTCCTTCTTCAGCTTTGGATTTATTAGGCAACAGAAATATTTTAGATCTGTTATAATCCTATGAGACCATCATCATAGATGTAGTTCATCTGTCACTAATGAGATGTTGTTATGTAGAGCATGATACATGACAAAGAGACATGAGATCTTGACATACCTATTGTATATGCTAGGGTTATGTGTGTAGTATTTTTAATTGCTCTCTTTCTAGCCTTTTCTTTTTTCTCCCTCCCACATTGCAAAGATATCAATAGAAGGTTCATAAGTAGTGCTGACATTTATTAAAGACGTAAATGTTCAAGCATAGAGAATCAAAAAAGTAAGTCATGATACTTTCAACATGTTAAACACATTTTATAGCCTTTAAAGATGCTTATGATGTTAATGCTATATTACTGAGAAACAATATTTGTATTAAATAGAAGAAAATCAGATCCAAATTTGCATATGATGTTTAAATAATTATATAAAATTCATAGAAATAACTTTGGGAAAACACACCAAAATATTGATGGGAATTTTCTTTAGGTGAGCTTTAAAAATTCAATAAACATCGTATTTATTATTTCAAATAAACCCAATGATTAACAACAAAGATTAAACAACTTTAGAGGTAGAGATGGGACTCTCCTCTCTGTATTTGCCCTAGACCTTTCCTCAGCTGTCTTACTCAGTGAAGTTTGCTTTTATGTTAATGACCCTTTCCTCATTCTTAGTAACAAGTCCAATATAAATCACTGAATTTTCTCATGTTGGGCCCCATTTAGTAAACTGGTTAAGAAGCCTGCCTTTTAGAAAATTAGGCTTCTCGTTTTGATTAAAAAGCCTCTAATAAAAAGGAAAAATATTTCTTTCTTTACAATCTAAATTAGTGCCATTATTATATATTATGGAGTAGTAATAATACACTTGTTGATAATATTTAGCTAAGTCTCTATTAGAGAGTCATTTGAGTACCATAATTAGAATACAACTATGGAATATTACATTAAGAAAACACATATAGAATAATCACTGAAATTTTAAAATTTCTCTTACAATCTTTGTGGTTGTCAGTAAAGTACATTACATTTTCAGGGCTTTCAGTAACTCAAGAAATACAAACTAGTGTAAGGGATCCTCTGGTCAAGCCAGGGCATACCTTTTAAGCAGTACAAAAATAGGTGTTTGCTCCAGTTTATTTTAATTTCTCTATAATGCATATAGTCAATTGAAAGCCTTTTATATCCTCTTGGTGAGACATGAATCTCCTGTGACAACTTGTTGCCAAGGCAACAAAGCCTGCACTTTAGTGAAATAAAATGCATATTGTTTTAAGTACAGTTTCTTTTTAGGTAAAGATAGTTTGAGATTTTACTTTAAATGAAAGTGAAACTGTTTATGTATCTATTTCCACAAAACAATGAAAGTGATCATTCTCCACACAATGATTGTTTCTGGTCTGAGGAGACATTCTTCTCTCCCTTTGCCTTCCAGGCTTCACAAATTAATAATCATAAACAGATTTAGCTTTCGGTGTCCACCCATCTATACAAATTGAAGCCACTTAATCCTATTTGAAATACAAATGAGTATGTAAAAATTATTCAAACAGAATAGGAAAGTGAAGGTATCTACAGAATTCCTCCTGTAGAGACAGTCCGTGGGACAGATATAAGTTAACCAGCATTCCCAGCACTACCCCCAGCAAGTGGTTTCAGTTTCCTTAAGGACTATCAAAATTAACATTGGTGCATCTGCCTTGCATTGGAAGACTATCAGGTATCCACCACTTCCCCACATTCAGCTCTTTGAAGATTTAATGGCCTGGTGTTTTATTTGTAGAATATTTTCATTGGTCAGTAGGAGTTATGAGTCCTATTTGTTCAAGAAAAATGTTTGTGATGGAGAATAACTTTTCTGAGACTTATTAAAGCCTTCAATTTGACTTACTGCCATCTCAGGTAGAGTTATTTTGTTCTGTTTTACACTACTAATAATAGAATCTGTTCGTTGGTTAACTCATTCATTAAAAAGAATGTTTGTGTCTAGGAAAGTGTGGAAAAAATAAATTAGAGAAATGTTTTGATCAACTCCTTCAATCTGAGGCAGAGACTCAAAAGCACAAGGCCATCTTAATCGCTCAAAAAGACACCAGCAGCAGTCAACTACAGATAATGAGTATGAGAGATTCCTAAAATTCTCAGCCTTGTTTACTTTTAATTATTTGTTGTTCTTTATTATTCCTAAACTGAATGGCATTTAACAATTTAGACAGAGAGGGGGCTTGTTAGTTGCCCTTTAGGAACAGTGATAGCTGGGGAAGATTGAGGGAAGGAAATGGTAAGAGGGGTACCCCACTAAGCTCCTCAGCAATTTGAAGGGTGTAGAGACAAATCTCAAAGAACTGAGTGAGCAAGCTAGCATTAAAAGTTGAGGTTCTCTTGAGGAGCTCTCCCTCATATTTTACCATGGAATAAAAGGTGAATATTAGGAAGGCACGTTAGCCAGAGACAGGCCAGCACTAATGATAGAAAGGCCTGATGATCCTGGTGTCCAGTTTTGGTGAATGAGCCTTCCCAGGCACTTCCTGCTTCTTCCAAATGACTGTCTCCCTCAATGAGCTTTCTCAGATTTTTAGGGAGTCTACTGACTTCAGGAGATGTCGAGACTGAAGAAACTGAGGTCTCAGGGTTTGTGTGTAGTGAGGCAGGAGGTGTTGTGTTTGAGTAGGTTGACCTCTTTGAACCCGAGTTGTTTTTTTGTTTTGTTTTTTTCATCTGTGAAGAATAAATAAGAGTATCTGTCTGTTATGGTTTGTGTCTAGATGTCCCCCCAAAGTCTCATGTGGGGTAAGAGGTAGCTGGATCTAGAGTGTGTGATTACTAAATTAATCCACTGATCGGTTCGGCATGGTTCTGCCGGGATCAAGGATGTGACACTAAAATTAAGGGTATTAGGATTAAGGGCAGGGGTACTGCCCACCCTAAAAACAGGGAGCCTGGATAAAATATGAGATACAGGAAGAAGCTGGTTAGCTGCTTGCTTGCGTTCCTCACTTACTTTGCTGCCTGTCCGCCATGCTGCCCTGCCTCGGACCCAGCTGACTGTGGACTGAAACCTCTACAAACTGTGAGCTAATAAACCTTTCTTCCCCTAACTTTGGGTGTCGGGTATTCTGTACCAGCAATGAGAGAAAAGTAACTAAAACACTGTCTGATACCATCTACCAGCAAATTGTGACAGAAATTTATAACAGTAGCTGGTCCTATCTGTATTATTATTTATATTTTTTACTTACATATATTGTCTTCTTAATTAGTCTGTGATATTCCTACATATCAAGATCATACCTTAAACACCTTGTAGCTTGGTGCCTAATACTAATGGATTATGAGACTTGGCCCATTATTTTTAATGAATATTATATGCATTTGGCTGGAGAATAGTAACAGCTAAAATTTATAGAGTGCTTACTATGTTCTAGGTCTTCAGGGATGTACAGTAATTCAGACAATTACATAACTCTGAGGGAAATTGATCACTGCCATTTTAAAGAGAAGAAAACTGAGGTTTGGAGATGAAATAACTTGACTAAGTGGTTCAGCTACAATTTGAATCTTCAGAGTCTGGCTTCAGCTCACTCCTTTACTCATGATACTACACTAAGTACCACATGGAACCCCTCCCTATATTAATAACTGTTCTAAAATAGGGAAAGAACAGGAAATATTCATGCCCACATAACATGGAAAAGTAGCCACTACTGCTATTGAGACTGTAGGGAATTTTGTACATGCTTCCTGCCTAGTAGCAGACCACATTCTTCCTTTTCCAGGAACGTGTGATAATTCATTTCAGAGCACAGAGAACAACTTCAAGGGAAAGATATGTGAGATGGATGCTGTGGCTCTAGCAATTAGTTCTTGCTAAAGAATGGTCCTTTGTCTTCACTGAACAGTAGCTTTTTTATTTTGTTATTTTAGGGATACATTTTAGATATATATAGTAACACTTATCATAGGGATTTGTACCTGTACACAATATATCTTGCGTTGTTTTCCTCACTCCCCTCCCCTGCCCTCAACCTCTCTTCCCCTTATTATTTACAAAAGCTTTGTTTCCTTTTTTCCTTCCTATCTTCTTTTCTTCCCATCCCTCCCTTGTTCCCCTTCCCGCTTGAATAATTTCTTCACTTTCCCCAACACATATTATATATTTTATTCCTTATTTACATTTTCTGTTTCTGATTTATTTCACTTAAGAGAGTGGTCACAAGGCATATCCATTTACCTAGAAATGTTTCAAACTTATCGTTTTGTATGGCAGAGTAGTAACCAACTGTATAAAAAAACCCACATTTTCTTTATCCATTCATCAGTTGATGGGCATTTGGGCTCTTCTCAAGATTTAGCTATTACAAAGTGTGCTGCTGCAAACATGGGTATGCATATAGCACTGTGGTATAATGCTTTTAGTTCTTTCACGAAGATACCAAGAAGGGGAACCTCTACTTGAGGTTCAAATGGATCAAATGGAACCTCTATTTTTAGTTTTTTTGAGGAATCTCCACACTGATTTCCACAGTGGTTGCACCAGTCTACACTGCCACCAACAATGTGGAAAGGTTCCTTTTTCCCCACAGCCCCTCCAGCATTTATTATTGGCTGATTTCTTAATAATAGCCATTCTTTCTGGAGTGAGATGAAATCTCAGCAGTGTTTTCATTTGCATCTCTTGAATGACCAGTGAAGTTAAACATTTTTTCATATATTTATTTGCCTTTTCTCTGTCTTCATTTGAGAAATATCTATTCATTTCAGATGCCCATTTTTGGATGCAGTCTCTACATTTGGGGGTTCTGAATTTTTCTTTCTTTCTTTCTTTCTTTCTTTCTTTCTTTCTTTCTTTCTTTCTTTCTTGAGTTCTTGAGTTCTTTATTCTCGATATTAGTCCTTTGTCTGAGAAACACCTGGCAAAATTTTTTCCCACTCTGTGGGTTGTCTCTTCACTGTATTGGTGGTTTCTTTTGCTGTGCAAAAGGTTTTTAATAAGATGAGATCCCAGTTGTTGATTCTTTGGGCTATTTCCTGGGCAACAGGGGTTTTATTCTTAAAGTCTTTCCCTACACCAATGTCTTCAAGAGCTCTCCCTATTCTATCTTCCAGCAGATTTAGTGTTTCTATTTTAATATTTAGGTCTTTGATCCATTTTGATTTTAGCTTAGTGCATGGTGAGAGATATGGGTCTGGTTTTAATCTGGTGGAAAGCCAGTTTTTCCAGCACCATTTGCTAAAGAACCTATCTTTCCTCCAATGAGGGCGTTTGGCTCTTTTTCAAAGATAAGGTAGCTGGGCATGTTTGAACTTGTTTTCTGCATCTTTTAATCTGTTCCATTGATCTTTGGGTCTGTTTTTTTGTTACTACCATGCTGTTTTTAATGAGAGTAGTTCTATAATATAATTTCAGGTCAGGGATTATGATGCCCCTTGCTTTGCCTTTGTTGCTAAAAATTGCTTTTGCTAGTCTAGGTCTCTTCTGGTTTCAAAGGAATTTTAAGGTTGTTTTCTCTAATTCTGTGAGGTATGTTGTTGGTATTTTGATTGAGATTGTGTTAAATCTGTATAAAAATATTGGAAGTATCACTGAGTAATTTCTACTGAGAAATTCTTTTGCTTCATACAAGTAAACAACAAGAACAATAGAGGTAATGACAGAATTCACACGATTGTACTAAAAATGTGGATCCATCCATCCATTGATACTGTCTAGCAAGTGGATTTTGGGTCAAAGGAGATTTCAAACATCATGTTGACATACAAATTATAAATTTGTATGATTTCCTTGAAATTATATATATTTTTCTCCAAAGACCCATAGGTTGTGTTGGGAAGAAAGAGGGGGCATGATGGAGAGACCATAAGCTGTAGGCACAGACAGACTTGTGTTGCAGACTAGCTGTACTATGAGTTAACTGCATGGATTTGGTAAAGTTATGTAACTTCACCTCAAAATAATGTGTGATTTGCAGTGTTATTTTTTATAGGCATGTGCCACCATGCTGGGCTGGGATGCCTTTTTTTTTTTTTTTTGTGGTGCTGAGGATCGAACTCAGGCCCTTGTGCTTACAAGGCAAGCACTCTAATCACTGAGCTAAATCCCCAGCCCCTTTTCAGTGTTATTTTAAGATTAGGGTATAGATTCCAAACATTTTGTATAGATAACGAGTATTATTAATCTGCCTCAGTGATACTCTGCTTGCTCTGCCAGTGTGACTGCCTGTAGTCCCCCAGATGCACTAGACCATTACACAATTGTGTATTTCCTTTTGGCTTCACTAGCCTGAGTACAGGATTCTTTCAGAGTCTTAGAAAATTCCAATAAGAAGAACAGTATGACATCTTAGCTCCATGCGCTTCAAGAAATCTGTGCACATGATTTTCTGTGAATCATAATTAGTTTTTATATATAACAGAATAAAACATGATTATGTTGAATTAATGGCTTAATCACTTATTGAGTTCTAATATGAGTTTGAAATACGTTCCCTTATTATCATACATGCTGATGAATTCATATCTAACCAATGATGTCATAGCAGTTAAGAGAAAGAGTGACCTTTTTGAGCTTCTTTTTTTTTTAATCTGTGAAAAGTAAATAGTAATGTCTGCCTCATGTTGGTCACCAACGATCATATTTGCTAATTCAAGTTGTTTGGCTCCATAGTAGTTATGTGTTCCATACAGCTGACCTGAACAATCATTCTGGTTTCTTGGGATGTAGGACTTTTAGTGCTAAAACCAGGAAAGTTCCTCACAGAGGCAAGTTGGTCACTCTGTATGCAGGAGTGAGAAGTATCTGTATAAAGTAGGTTATAGAATTTTATCTCCTGATATTTAAACCATTAAAATTTCAGATACTACTTTTACTTATTTGCTCCTAAAAGACGTGGCAGTGCATTTTACTTTCAAATTAAATTTCTAGATATTATATTGTTTTGAAGTTCACATCAATGTAGGTAACAATAACATTTAGAAATTAGTCTTTTATCAGAATTAACTCAAGAGGATATTATAGG
The DNA here is from genome assembly GCA_004026905.1 of Hystrix cristata. Taxonomy (NCBI): domain Eukaryota; kingdom Metazoa; phylum Chordata; class Mammalia; order Rodentia; family Hystricidae; genus Hystrix; species Hystrix cristata. The sequence goes on along the minus strand of PVJO010000750.1, from coordinate 75,745 downwards.
TTTGAGTGGTATATGACCTAGCCATAGGATGATTTTCAAATTTTCTAATTCTGATTCTTTCTGCATCTAGAAAATACCTACCTGAGTATGTTAGTGCATAACATTATATTGATATATTATTTGGCTAGAGGCTACTTTTTGAAAGATTCTGAGTCAAAATTCTAAAGAAATTTTTAAAAATTCATTTTAAAAAAGAGATGCTCTATCTATTAAACTTATACCACTTATCAAAATTAGGACAATAGACAATCAAGATGGTGGAGTGGTGTGTGGCATCAAAATTCAGCCTCTCTGAGATCCCAAATCCAGACTCTTGAAAATAATAACTTGGGAGAGAAAAAGAGAAGTAGATTGCTGGGAAGAAGGAGGAACTGACAGGAAAATTAAAAGCTACAGAGAAGTTTGGGAGTTGAACCACAGTGCGGAGAAAGAAATGATACGGTTTCTGGATTTGTTTCACAACTCCCAGCTTTCAACTGATGGTGACAGGAGCCTGGCTCTGCGGCGACAACATGAGTTCTAGAAGATCCAGGAAGAAATGGTGGTGGCAGACTGGGTCATATCATTAATAACCGCTTCAAGAAACTGTACTCTAATAAAACAGAGAATTCATAAGAAATAGGTACATTCCTAAATACATAAGAACTACCAAAGTTGAACTCAGAAAATATAAATATCCTGGGCAATCCAATATCAAGTAATGAAATTGAAGAAGTAAAAAGAAAACTATCAATTTAAGAGAGTCCGAGCCCAGTGGTTGGATTCACTAATTTTGTATGAACATTAGGGAAGATTTAACACCAATACTCCTCAAACTCTTTTTTGTTTTTTTGTGGAGGATCGCTGAGGACAGAACTCAGGGCCTTGCTCTTGCTGGGCAGGCACTCTACCACTGAGCTAACTCCCGACTCCTCAAACTCTTTAGTGAAAAAGAAATAGAAGAAGTACTTCCAAATTCATTCCTGGAAGTTAGCCTTACCCTGATTCCAAGACTAGACAAGGACCCAACCAAAAACGAGAACTACAGTTCACCTCTTTAAAGAACATAGACACAAAAATTCCTCAATATCATACTGGCAGGCAGAGTATAACACCTTATCAAAAAGATCATGCATCATGACCAAATAGGATTCACATTAGGGATTCAGATATTTTTAACATACAGAAATCAATAAATGTAGCACACCACATTAACAGAAGCAAGGGCAAAAACCACATGACCATTTCATTAGATACAGAAAAATCCTTTGACAAAATCCAACATCTGTTCATGCTAAAAAACTAACAAAACCAAAACAACAACAACCAAAAAACCCCCAAAGAAAATTGGTACAGAAGGACCTTATCTCAATATGAAAAAAGTCATTTATGACAAACTAATGACCAATATCATATTAAATGGAAAGAAACTGAAGGCTTCCCCTGTAAAATTAAAAAAAAAAAGACAGTGATATCCATTATTGACACTTCTGTTCAATATAATTCTTAGAACACTAGCCGGAGTAATCAGCCAAAAGAAGGAAATAAGAGGAATATAGATAGGAAAAGAAGTCAAATTCTGATAATTTGCAAATAATATGATCCAAAAAATTGCACCAGAAACTCCTAGAAAATAACCTAATTTAGTAGTATAGAAGAATACACAGTTAACAGACAAAACTAATAGCATTCTTGTATACCAATAATAAACTTACTGAGAAATAAATTAGGGAAAAATATCTTTCACAATAACATCAAGAAAAATTACATACTTAGAAATGAACCTAATCAAGGAAGTGAAAGACCTATGCCATGAAAACTATAGTATTCTGAAAAAGAGCTCAAAGAAGACATTAGAAAACTGGAAAATAGCTCTTGTTCCTGGATAGGCAGAACCAATATAGTCAAATGGTCATACTTCCAAAACTGATATACAAATATAATGTAATTCTAGTCAAATTACCAACAATGTTCCTCACCAAACTGGAGAAAACAGTCTTAAAATTCATATGGAGTCAGAAGAGAATTAGGATAGCAACAGCAATACTGAGCAACAAGAGCCAGGCATGAAGCATCACAATCTCAGAATTCAAATTATACCACAAAGGTATACTGATAAAAACAGCATGGTATTAGAAAAACAACAGACGTGTAGACTGATGGAACAGAGGATGTAGAAATGACTCCAGACACATGTACCTACCTGATTTTGACAAAAGGACCAAAAACTTATTCTGGAAGAAAGATAGCCTGCTTAACAAATGGTGCTGGAAAAATTGGCTATCCACATTAAGATTAAACAGACTAATATCTCTATGTACTAAACTAAAGTCAAAATGGATCAAAGATCTAATTATTAAAACAGAAACACTTATCCTGCTGGAAGATAATATAGGTAAAACTATTGAAGACATAGGCATAGGCAAGGACTTTCTGAATAGAACACCAATTGCACAAGAAATAAAACCAAGAATCAACAAATGGGATCTTACAAAATTAAAAAGCTTATGCACATAAAAGTCAACAACCAACAGAGTGGAGATACAACTAATTGATGGGAAAAAATTTTTGCCAGCTATTCATTGGACAGAGAATGATATCTGTAGTATAAGAACGAAAAACTTTAGACCTTCTAAAACAATAGACCCAATCAAAAAATGGGCAACCGAAATGAATAGACACTTATCACAAGAAGAAATACAAATGGCCAATAGACACATGAAAGAAAGGTTCAACATCACTGGCCATTAGAGAAATGTAAACTGAAACAACACTGAGGTTCCATCTTACTCCAGGAAGAATGGCTATCAAGAAATCAAAGAACAACAAATGCTGGCAAGGCTACAGGGGAAAGGGAACTCTTTTGTATTTTTGTGGGAATTTAAACTAGCACGACCACTATGGAAATCAGTATGGAGATTCCTCAAAAAACTAAAACTAGAAATTTTATTTTACCCAGGTATTCGCTTCTAAGTATCTTTCTAGAAGAGTTAGAGATAACATATTACAGTGATACATGTAAAACCATGTTCATAGCAGCATAATTCACGCTAGTTAAATCTTGGAGGTGGCCTGTATGCCTGTCAACACATGAATGGATAAAGAAAATATGACATTTATACACAACAGAGTACTACTCTGTTATAAAAAAGATAAATGAGGTCATTTGTAGTAAATGGATGCACCTTGAGGCCATAATACTAAGTGAAATACATCAGATACACAAGCTTATATGTATCACATGGCTTCTCTTATATGAAAAATGTAAATATAAATAAAGAGCAAAATAAAAGATAGGTAATAGAAATAAAAAAGGATTCCTAGAGATGTTCTTTGTTTTTTAATCAAAACATTATTATTTTATTTCTGCATTTTGTGATGTTTGTAGTATTTGACAGCTTTTTAAAAATGTTTAAACTTTAGACTTCACTAATCAGGATTCTCTCTCCTTTCACAATAATATGACTTTGTATTTTTTCAAGTAAATAAAACTCTGGATGTGAAAAATTTAAGAAATAAACCGAAAGTACAATAATAACAACTGAGAAAGAGAGTGGAATTTCTAGTACAAAAATTAATTTTCTTTTTCAAGGATATAGTGGTTAATAAAATTTTCATATTCTAATAAAAGTGCCCAAAGACTCAAGGATTAAAAATATGATGTGACAGTTGATTGATTCTGTCAATTTGGGAAAGAAACACCCAACTAAATTGGCTCAGCATAATTCTGGATGTGGAAGACCACCCTAGGGAGGATTAGAACCAGAATGATATAAAAACAGAAACAAAGATTCTGTTTTCTTCGGAGGAGCTCCGGTCTTCACTTTCACCTTGGACCTCGTCTCCCGGCTTCCAGCACCGACTCTTCAACCTTCAAAGACTCTTTGGCCTCCTGGTACAGACTCGCATGAGACACTACATGGAACTCCAGGCTTTTGACCAGATCCTTTTAGATTTCCAGTGTGCAGGCAGATCTTTTGCACTCTTCCACACTTGACTCTGTGGGCAGACATTGTAAGCCAATCTTGTAAATTCTTATATATATATATTTGTATATTTTCTATCATATCTGTTTCTCTATTAAATGACTAATATATACATACACATATGAAATGTTTTATTTTGAAGTGAATCCTTGAAGTCTCTAATGTTTTCTCCTGCTGCTTACCAGTTTATTCCCATCTTAAGGTATCCTAACTTCATCTTAGTACCTCGCTTCTCTGCTTACCAAAAGGAAAGCTGAAAAGAACTCAAAATTAATCTACTTTTCTATGTAATAATGCAGAGGTTAACAGTTATCCATCCCCGAACAATTACATTTTAACTCAAGTGAAAAGTGTAGTCAAAGAAGCAAACCTCTAAATGTGCAATTCCAGGTAGTACAAATTCCAGGCAGTGGGAGGGAAATAGGAAATATGAAATATGCCAAGAAGGAAATCTAAGAAGTTATGAATAAAGAGATATATCTGGCACCAGCTATAACTTGTGATTCCTTATCTCTTCCTTATTTGTGTTCTTAGGCTGTGATCTGATAGTATATAGAAAGGATTACCAATTTTTAATTCCTAGAGACCATAATATTTTTTACACTCTCTTCATTCTCTCAAGTTGATCAAAAGTCCCCAAACCCATGTTTGGGCAAGAATCTGTAAATGATACAATGAAGAGTGATGGTACCCAGGGATGTACTGGTGGGGACTTTAGTTGTTGATGTCCCCATAAACCCCCATAATTTATGTAGGAGTCCTTTCTTCTTTCCTCTTCATGGAACCACAGCTGTGTTTAGGTAATCAAAGTAATTCTTTATTTTGAGGAGGATAGCCCCTCCCCAGCCACCTCCAGGGCATATTTTTTGATCATTTTATATGGTCATGGCCATTATATCCCACTTTACTTCTGATTGGTCTAAAGGTGGATATGATACAGTTCTGGACAGTGGCATTCCAGGGAAAGATTTTCTTCTAAATTAAAAAAAGAAAAACAGTGAGGAGGAGGGCACAGAGCTCAAAGAAGGGTTTTATTCCTTCCTGTTTTGCATGCTGCCATGTATGATTGTGATACTTGGAGCTTTGGTAGATACCTTGAGATTATGAAGTGGCATATCAAAGTACAAAAGAACGCTAAGAATGCTGAGGATAGTGCAGAGGATTATCATATATGAAACTGACCGTCTCTTGATCTCTGATTCTTTAAAGTATTTAAAACCTGCATTAACGCTGAGCCAAATGTTCTGTAATTTGCAGCCAAAAGCATCTCCAAATGCCATTCCACATAATGAAATAATATTTTTATTACCTATAAGAATAAAAGTAAACCATGAATAGAAGCCTCTGTGGACATACTTTTTCCTATAACTGATATATAAGGAAGGATAATACCACCTATAACTGATAGGTAAGGAAGAATAACACCATTTATATGAAAACATAATTGCACGATAAATCCATTGTTCTTCGCTTCCAAAACAATTTCCACCCTTGAGTTTTTCTATAGATAAGTTCTGGAACTACCATAAATAAGAGAATGAAGTGAATTTGAGGTTTTGAATATTTTAACTTTATCGGAGGCTAATGTAGGATTATTTGGAGAACACATAGCCACGTAGATTCATATCTGCGGATTAATTACATGATTAATTCATATCTAGATTCACCCACTCACTTTCCTCTAGAGAAACACAGCAACATAACTGCTGTTCTTTCATATTTCCCTTGCTCATTTGCCCCTGAAGCAGCTTTGTCTTTTGTAGTCTCCCTAGTGTTCATTATGGAGATGTGTCTTTGCTACTCTGGAGATAACGTCATTTAATTCCTACCTTGCCTTCGTTGCCGATTTCACTTCCTATCTTCTACTTATGCTTTACATTAATGACTATTCCTCATTTGATCACTGTGCCAACCATTTTGCTTCTATACCCCAGTGAATTAAAGACTCCAATGGGCCAGGACTCAATTCTCTGCTTCTGTGAGTTTAATGATTTGTTGTTGTTTGTTTTTTAGATTTCACCTATAAATGAGATTGTGTGGTATTTGTCTTTCTGTACCTAACTCACTTAACTTTATATAATGTTCTGTACATTCATGGTGTTATAAGTGACAAAATTTTCTTCTCTTTTAAGGCTGAATATTTTTGTTGCGTGTGTATAGTACATTTTCTTATCCATTCACCCTTGGTGGACATGTGAGTTGATTACTGTGAAGAATGCTGTAATGAATACTGGAGTCCAAATATCCTTTCAACATGTTGATTTTATTTCATTTGGATTATATGCCTAGCAGTAGGATTGCTGGAAACATGCTAGTTCTATTCTAAATTTTTTGTGGAACTTCTATGCAGTTTTCCATAATGATTATACTAATTTACATTCCCACCAATAGTGTACAAGTTTTCCTTTTTTCTCCACATGCTCACTAAGACCTCTTTTATTTTTGACAGTAGCCTCTCTAACAGGTATGGGATATACCTCATTGTGATTTTGATTTGCACTGCTTTTATGCTTTATAGTGTTGAGCATTTTCCCATACCTGTTGGTGTATATGTGCATACTTTTACAAAATAAAAATTATGAGGAATTTTGTACTTATGTTAGCACTCTGGCTTGCAGTGAGTCTTGGCATGCAGAAATCAAATGGGAGAGATTTAACAATGTGATAATGAGTTCATTATTAATATATATTGGCCATTGAATGCAGCATTTGGTAATTTATGTTGAAATCAGATAATGTGCGTCCTCTAGAAATAATAATTGTTATCAGAAATTTTGTCAACGTGTTAATTTGTTTGTTGTATCACTTTTAAATTCCCCTGCATATATTTCTTATTTTAAAGAAAGATGGGTGAAAGTGACACTTGATTCACTTTTTATTCAACTTTCTGTCATGCTCCTCTGAGACTGATGGAAACATTTTCATTCAGGGTAAAGGTAAGCTTTTAGCTGCTATCACAATGACTGATGCATGTGTTACTGGGGACATTTAGCAATCCTAACCTCTCAACGAATTCTTCCCTATAAAAATGGTCAGAATTACTTTCCGAGTCAATGATTGTGACCATTTCAGCAGGCTCTCACTGACAAATGCATTTAATCTGCACAGAGTCTCTTACCTGATGCTCTACACTACAGTCTAGAGGAGTTGAAGAGCTTTCCAACGGTGCCTGTTCTCCCAGCACCATCAGATAATCACCATAAAGCTGAAGTTAGTGCTTATGAAAGAGTTAAAATATCAGCAATAAAATATCAGTTATTTTATTATAAACATATAAAGTCATCTTAAGATTTTAAGACCACAAAATTACTCGAAGCATTGTTTATAGCTATTTTCCCCTGAAGATAATTTAAAAGTCATGTGCATAGAGTGAAAGTGTGTCTTGGATATAGCAATTCTTCTTTATCACCGTTATTGGGGATGGTGCTGGTACCCATATCAAAGATCATGCCATTTATTGCCAAAACACATAGTTTAAACAATTATTATTCACAAAGTGTAGAGTTAAGCTTGGATGCAAATAGCAAATGATATTTAAAGGTACTCACATATATTTCTAATAAAATTGTATGGGTCAAAAGGATTGTCTTTACTGACATGGTGCTAGATAAGGAGAGATTACATTGAGAAAGTACTTGGATTATCTGTGAACTTTATACGTGTTCTTTTATTTCATTCACTCATTAATTTCCATATCCGTATTACTCACATGTTATATGCCACGTATTGAGTAAGGCCTATAGATATATACGGTAACACTGAGTAAGATGGATATGCTGCCTACATGATCAGAGTTTACAATCCAGGGAAAGAGACAACAATGATAGTTAAGGGGCACTAATATTAGTTAAGGGGTTGGAAATTTAGCTTAGTTAGCTGAGTTGGGGATCGAACTCAGGGCCTAGGAAGTGCAAGGCCGTGAGTTCGATCCCCAGCCCCCCTCCAAAAAATAATAATAATACCAGTTATTACTGTATCCTTAGAGCATTAAACGTTTCATTTGTCACCACTTTACAAAGGAAGTAACTGCAGTTTATGGAATTAAAATAACTTGCATGAAGATTTGAATGTACTCCTTTCAGTCCCCTCTGAAGATGACATAAAATCCCAGTTCTAGTAACTAACAACTGTGTGATCCTGAGACCATTACTTCATTTTTCGGTATTTTCTGATAGGATGAATGGGAACAATAAGGTCTTTCTTTGTCCATTTTCAGGTCTTTCTTTGTCCATTTTCTGCTGCTCTAAGAGAATATCACAGATTAGGTAAATTATAAACAATAACAGTTTATTCATCTTACAGTTCTAGAGGTTGGTAAAATCCAAGGTCAAGGGCCTGTATCTGGTGAAGGTCTCCTTGCTGTATCCTGACCTGGTGGGAGGGCAAGTGAGCATGTGGGGGCAAGAGAAAAGCAGGGGGCTGACTTCACTCTACACCTGAGACAACAGCCTTCATTCCTGAGGGCGATGCGTTCCTGACCTAATCTCTTCTTAAGGGCTCCGCCTCCCGATACCATCGCTTGGACATGAAGTTTCACCCCGAGTTTTACAGAGGAACATTGAAACTGTGGTGAAGCTTGCCCTTTTCATTCCCTTACATCCCTCCCGCCCTTTTAGTCTCAGTTTAGTCATCACTTCTCAGGAACACTATCACTGCTCATCTTTCTCTGTCCCCTGAGAGGTTTTTGGGAAATGCATTCTATAGTGCTTTGGGGGTATTGCCTTCACTTAGTACTAACTCATCACTGTGTAACTGCCTTTTTCCTTTCTTTAAGAGAAAAAAGATGAAGATAATGGATTGTATATGAGACTAAGTTCAACACAATCTTTCCTGCATTCTCATATTTTGCCAAATCTGTCTTGATTCTATCATATTTTTGAGGATAAAGGAATGGTTCTTTTTTTATTCTGGCACCAAATGAAATGACCTTCGAGTGAACGCTTAGTTTAGAGACACCATTATCCAGAGAGGTGGCTAAGGTGGCTAAAATGAGAGGCAAGGTGGGGTTGCCAGTGTGGATAAGACTTGACAGGGAAGTGCAAAGACCTCTCCACTCCCACCCAGCCCTTCACACCTACTGGCACATTCATTCAACACCTCAGTCTGCAGAATGATATATTTTCGATGAGGGAAAAGTTAAGAAAATCCTGGAGAGTCAAAACAGACAGAAGACACAGTTCTTCTGTCCTGAATCAATGGCCTATTTGGGTCATAGCTTTCCCTTCTTGCAATGAAGGTCCAATCTGGTGCAAATCAATATTTGTTGATGCATAATTTTAAGGAGCAGTCTTGTGTTTTCTATAGCAAGGTTGTCTTTTAATAAGATGACCAAGCACGACTTTATAAGGCAAACAAATGAAATAAAACCTTCCAGACTACTACTGGAAATGTTCCTTCTTTTTTTTTTTTTTTTTTTTTTTTTTTTTTTTCAGTTTTAATACAGGCCTTTCAGTGAAATGGCCTGACAGTTTTATGTGTTTCTTCCTGTTTAGCATGGCAGTGAGGGATGGAATTTGGGCTTGTTCTGTCTGAATTCAGACCCACCGTGACCTGTTGAAGTCACTTTCTCAAAATAAGGATAGACTTAAATAATGAATTTTCAAAAATCTTCCTAAGCTAAGGTATTACAGGAGTTTTCTCTTTCTTTATGATTTAAACTTTAGGTATTATAAATACATAGAGCTAATATAACTGTCCTGCTTTCCGGAACATGGATTAGCCTAGAAATATGTAAGGATATGTTACAACTTATTCAAACTGGGACTATATGTGGAGAGAAATGTATAGAGGCACCCAGGGAATTAGGATCACTTAAGAACAAAGTTTAAAGGTTCTATTACTCAGCTAAACAGAAAACTGAACACAAATGTTTGAGTGGCCACAGAGAGGCCTATTTGTGGAAGAGACCTGGTTAATATGAATAATATTTATTGAAAAGATAGCATTTCATTCAATTTTTAAAATAGACTATGCATTTTAGAGCAGTTTTAGGTACACAGAAGTATTAAACAGAAAGTTCAGCGATTTGCACATAACTACTATCCTTACAAACCCACAGCTTTCCCTATGATCAATACCTTGTCTCACATTGGTACATTTGTTATAATCAGAGTCTACACATCATTATGACGCAATGCCCATTGTTTACATTAGGAAAATTGATGTTGCAATGACATAAATTCATCATTATAGTATCATAAAGAGGATTTTCATTACCCCAACATCTTCTCTCTTCTGCCTACTCATCTTTCCCTCCTTTTTAGCTTCTGGTAACCACTGATCTTTTTACCGTCTCCATAGTTTTCCCTTTTAAAGAATGGCAGGTAGCTGGAATCACATAGTATGTAAACTTTCTGTATTGTTATCTTTCACTGAGTAATATGCATTTAATTTTTCTCTACAGTCACCAGTTCCATTGCTGTTACTACAAATCCCAGTACTTCTCGTAAACACCTGCTCTGGTTCAAGCACCGTGGTGAGTACTCTACAGACATGATTCCCTTGAGCCTCCTCATACCTGTAATTTGAAAAGTTTGGCAACTTATTCCTTTAAGAAAATGTTTCCATAGTTAAGCCCATTTTACAAACTTAAAAAAAATACGTGCTCCTCTTGGAAATGTATATATAACTTTTACTAGAAAATTACAGTCTTCTATCAAACAGTATTTCATTAACTCACATATTACTGTGAAAATCACCCCTCAATGACTAACTTTCTTGTTTGATATTTGTGCTTAACAACTGCTTACATTTTGAAAGCCAAGTGTTCTTTGAGCCACATATTTTGACTCAGTGTACTAGAATTCTGTTGATGCTGCTTCATGTCAAATGAAAGTTTGGCAAAATTTTGCCTTCCAGAGAATACTGTCTTCATTACTGAGTGGCGGTGGATTTCCTCTCTTGTCACAGATCATTTTGCTACTCATTACAAAAGTCAGCATTTCATATATACGTATATATGTATAAAAATGTATGTGTATGTGACAGAGGGAGAGAGGGAGTGATATTTACCTGTGTAGGATAATTGTGGGAGGAATCTTTGAGAGACACTATAGCTTTTATTGTAGACTAATATCTTTAATTAAATATTTAGATTTAACTTTGTTAGAATGTTAAGTTGTATGAAGTGTGAAAATAATGATTTATAGAATATTAATATTTTACTCCTGGATGGTTATTCTTGTGATATAATTTTAATTTAAAAAAATTGTTCAGTTTCTCAATTCCATGTGTGATCTAATCATGCCTACAGGCAGGATTTGCTAGATTAAGATGAAAGAGAACGATAAAATAGTAGTCTTAAGAGTTCTTCAGTGCAGGAATATTGTCCCATTTCTTTTGAATAAAGCAGTCATGACAGTTTCTGGCACAGCATAGGTATTCAATAAACATTTAATAAATGAATGTACTTCTGTGTCATAAGAAGAATATTTTCTAAATCTACAGCCGACACATAAATCTTCTGACTAAACCTCCTTAGTAAGTACTCTAATGCCCAGTTTCTGAACATTTTTAGATCTGGACCTGAGTTCTTCTTGCTTCACTTTTTACAAAGGTAGTCATTGAAATTATATGCTTTTTAGCTTTTAAAAATGGTTTTCTCTGATGACTTTTGGAAGGATGGTTGACATGAGGAAGACTTTAGTACTCTATATTACATCCATAGTGTCTGTTAAAGAACAACATTATTCAATAACTCTTGTTAAATCATGATAAGTCAGACTGTGTGCAGACAAGTGGAGCTTAGAGCCAAGGGGCATGATTGGAACGGTGGGTAAGAAATTGTTAAGGGGAAACATAAGAGTTGAGGGGGATTCTGGCTTAACTAACACAGGCATCACCTGCAGAATGGTGGAGGAATGAGCAAACTGATCAGATGTCAAGGATAGTAATTCTTGCTAAACTCATTTAGCAGGGTTCATTGTTAACACTGGATTTTTATAAGAAAGTGTACAGGTAAGCCTAAAAGAAGTTTTGGGAAACTGACTAAATTTCAATCAGTCAGAAGATCTTGTCAAACCCTCCAGGTATTGTAAAATAGGCTTTTGAAGCTTTTGTCATGAAAGACAAAACCCTTTCTTTCTTTGTTAGCGTTCTTTCTTCTCCTAGTTCTTTTCTTTTTAAGGTTTCTTCATTTAGCCTTGTAATATAGAATGCAAGAGTTCTTTTTTGGACAATTCCCAAGAACTACCAAAGAAAATGGCTGAGTTAAAAATTACTGGATACTATTATTATGTTTAATTATATTTAATGAAGATAATTTGATTTATTTGGAAAATCATGTGAGTTAAATTACTCTTATAACTGTGTAAAGTAATAGGTCTTAGGCATTGTAGAAAACTGAGTCAAAGGTTGTATTCAGCCATGCAGAGGTAGTAACTTGTTCTCTCCTAAAGGAAGGTATACATTTTTGATGCTGAATGAAGTTAAAAAATGAAATTATAGTAAATAAAATAATATAATTGTTAACACAGATGTTCTTCCAGGATGATGGTGTAAGTACAAATATAAAAATGTAAGATATGGCAACATCCTTTTAGAAAATATAAATAAATATTGCATGTCCCCTTGAGGAGCAACAGGGCCAAAGGAAAGTGTGTTGAGATTTTCTATATTCACTTTTTCCGGTGGGACCACCTGACTTCTTTTATAAATTTTTCTTTTCTTTTTTTCATAGACCATTGTGTTTCATTGTACCATTTTCATACACGGATATTACATACTTTGATCATATCTACTCTCCTTCCTCACCTTTATCTCTCTTTTCCTCTATCCCAGTCCTCTTCTTGAATGACCTCCTTTTCACTTTCATGCTTTGTTTATGGCTTCTTTATGGCTGTATAATACTCCATTGGGTTTATTTGGCACATTTTCCTTATCCATTTATCCATTGATGGGTACCTATTGTGATTCCATATCTTGGCTACTATAAATTCCATATATTGATTATTGTGAATAATGCTGCAGTTAACATAGGTAAGCAGGTATCTTAAAAGGATGCTATCTTTAACTCTTTTGAGTGTATAGCAAGGAGACTAATAGGTGGATTATACAGTAGTTCTATTTTTAGTTTCTTGAAGAACTTCCATAGGGGCCATCTGACTTCTAAAAAGACCTCACATGTGTAGATGAATAGTTTGGAAACTTCATCTAATGTGTGTATATTTCAGGTTGTGGAGACTGAATATGTTTACATGTTACCTCTCCTCAGTGATGCTTGACTCATGAAAGGCAGCAAAAAGCAGCAAGATTAAGCCTAAGTAGAGAGTTTTGCAGAGAAATTTGCTATACATGCATAAATAATATAATGCAATGCTCACAAATCATTATATGTGATCCAAATCGTGCTAGAAATTCAAACATTTTGATGAGGTTGGATAGTAGCAGAGCACAAGTGATGCTTGAGTCTTCCTTTTCCAGACACGAGCTTGCTCACCCTTGTGTGTGCCTGGAAATGCGATCCTCCTTGCAAAATGTCCATTCCCTGGTTGGTCTTTCTTACGTCAAGCAACCATCTCTGTATCTGCTGTTTCCACCACCCTCTGCCCTTTGGGGACACAAACTACAAATGTAATTGCTGCTCTTTGTGACAGCTGGCCATTCAATTATTCATTCATTCTCATTCAACAGACCTTTATTGAGCAACAGCCATATGTAGGCACTGAGGGGTCAAAGGTCAAAAAACCAAACCCTGCTCTCAAGAATGTCAGTTTATTATGTCAACCCTTTAAAGTTGCTACTCTGCAGGGTAAACACCCCTTTCCCTTTCGTCGTTTCTCATGTGTCACAGTTCCAGACTCCTTTACTATTCTACTAGTCTTGGTGTTGGAGTTGACATTCCTCAAAGTGTGGATTCCTGGGATGAATGCATCTCCATGAGTGCTGTTTGACCAGGGAGAGAGTACAGACTTTAACATCTATGCTCAGAATGTTCTGATGCTATTATATAGCCAAAAAACATTGGTTTGTCAGTCACATCATATATGGCAGTAGTGGTTTTGTTTTCGACTTATGAAATTGCATCCAAAATCAATATCCTGCCTTCAGGTGCCTACCCCAGCTACTTGTATTAATTAATCGACCACTGCTCCTCAAATGAATTCTTGTTTCTTTACCAAATACTATTGCCATTTTGTTTCTTCTTCTAGAATGTCCTCATGATGATTTGTTTCAAATATAAATTTTTTCAAGTTAGGCATAGTGGTCCACAGGCAGGAAGATCAAAAATCTGAAGCCAGACTGGCCCTACATAGTAAGTTCAAGGCCAGCATGGACTAAATGGAATGACCTATATAAAAAAAAAATTAGTGTTTTCAAATGATAAATCTATGATGCCTTTTGTTTGTTTGTTATGAATTTGCATTCTTCCTTTGCTGCCATGTGGTAAGTGTGGAAGAACTAGTTGAATTAGTTGAATGCTTACTATGGGTGACATATTGCTAACTATTGAATGGTATACATTGTGCTAGACTATAATTTAGAATTCACATTGGTAGTCAATCAATCCTCATAATAGCTCTCTGAAAGACGAAATAACCTTTATTAATAGAATTGCCATTATTGCTGTTGCCTCAGCTTTGTAAGAATTAGGTTACTACATCATGCATGTTGCTAGGGAGAAGGTGATTATTCTCGCAGACAATTCAAGTGCTTCTCTTAAGAGCCGCAGCTGTTTCTAGGAAAGTATCCCACAGATTATTTTAGAGGAAAGTGGTGGGATTCTGAAGGCCTGCTCTGTAAGAAGACAGTAAAATAAAGAACAACTTAAAGGGGTTAAGGAGAAAATGGATATTCAGGGGTAAGCAAGAGAAAATAAAGTGGTAGAGGAGTCAGAATATAATGGGAAAGAGGGAAACTGGACAAAAATGACCAGAATGTTGTGGCTAGAAGACTTTTAAGCACAGAGGTCTCTCTGGTTCTCTGATCAAGTTCTTTGCTGTTTGGCTTTATGATATGACCTCCACTCACACACTGGCACTACCACAAATCTGTGATAATGTTTGCCACATGCAAATGCCTTTATGAGTGATGTTTCAGCTGAAATCAAGGATTAAGGGCTCTATTCAGGATCATGTTCGTTTAGACCGAAGGATGGCTGTGGGAAAAGGACTTCAGGAAAAGCAAGATATCAGAATGTGAATTTAGCTTTAGAAGACAAGTCTCCAGGAAATCAGTCCTTTTTTATAGGACATCTCGAAGGACAACATGACCCAGCCAACATGTGGGTTACATTTACATTTCTGCCTGCCAACTAGACTTTAAGCAACTTGAATGCAAAAACTGTAGATGTGATTTTGGTGTCCCTCGTGCCTTGCCTTCAGATTTCCTCACTGCCTGCTTCACTTTCAGTTTCCAGGTCCATACTCAGCAACTTTTGAGCTGTTATTCAAACATTTATCATTTCCAGGGAAATTTCTCATTTGCTACATGTCTAAAATTTAAGGCCACTTTTCTGAGCATATTGTTTACACAAATACAGTATGTTTTCCATTAGTAACTATGAACAACACTCAAATATGCCATTTTTAATCAATTCTGATTTTCTTGGTATTTTACATCGCTTAGATTAACATCAGCAGTATTTTCTTCTTTCAATCATAAAATTTAGACATGTACTTTATATTAAAGCTAACCTGAAATTTCTTCCCTTAGACCTTAATTTACAGAAAAATGGTACTCACAAGTTAAGTGTTTGTGTCTAAATGTACAATTTAGGGCCACAACACATAGTTTTATGCTTTATTATCCATATACCATTGTCAATCTTAACTTAGATCAATGTTGAGACAGTATACTGTCTACTTTTCATAGCAAGTAGGATAGCTGTCAATGTGTTCAACATAGAAACGTAAAACTGGAATTAGTTGCTTTCTTCCTATCTTATGGCCACAGGTGTTACTTTAATGTTTTTGTAGAAAAATTTATGAAAGAAATTAGCATGCCTGTTTGTTGTGAGAATTTTCACAATAGCTAGGATATAGAATCAACATTGGTATGCATCAGAGGTGGAAATAGATAAAATAAATGTGGCATACATACACAGTGGAATGTTATTAAGATAAAGAAGAATTGTGCCATTTGCAACAAAATGGATGGATCTGGAAGGTATTATGTTGAGTGAAATAAGCCAGACACAGAAAAACAAGTACCCTGTGTTCTGTCTCAGATGTGAAAGTTAAAAAACAAGTTAATCTGGGTTTATAATAGTGATTACTGGAGATTGGGAAGAGTTTGTGTATGGGAAGGGTGAATGAAGGAGATCTGGATTTGATCAGTGTACTCTGTATACGTGTGTTGAAATATCACACTGAAAGCTCAGCAGTATGTACAATTAATACATGTTAGTCATGAATAATATAAAATTTATAATATGTAATATACAATGCTATATATTATACTACATAACATTATACATACTATATAATATATGATACTGCATATTTTAGGTATTAATATATAGTATAGTGAAAGCACTGAACTGACAAAATCTGCTATGGGAAGCTATCAGCATTTACCAATGTGAAAGGATGATGAAATTTGAAATTCTTGAATTTAAACCTAGATTCCTCATAGAAATATTTTAAAAGTTGTATCTGTATGAACCGTTATTATATTTGTGTGCTGCTTAGCAGAATATTTTGAGTTATGACCAGCAGTTAGGTTCTGCTTAGGATCGTGCTGCCAACTGAGTGAACCTAGACAACTTTCTAAGCTTTAGTTTGCTTGTTTATCAAATGAGGAATTTTGTGGTGTCTCTCAGTGGGAACAATATTTATAATTTATAATTCTAATTCTTCATGGAGATTAAAATTATTTTCCCAATTTAAAACTTTTAATATCAAGGATTATATTTAAGGAAAATACTTCTGAGCATGCTGATAGAATAATGAAGGAGTACGCCAAGAATTTTGTTTGTTACAAAAGTAGACTTTGATAGTTGTGATGGGATATTATTTTCGATGGATCACAAATATCATATATGCAGAACTCATAATGCTTTGACACAGTATCTTCAAGAAGGACATTCATTTATTTAAAAAAAGTTTTACTTTAACCTGATAAACAAGTCTGAAGCCCTAAGAAGAACTGTAGAGAGAACAAAACAAAACTCCTGGTCTAGAGAGGGCACCATGATGGTGGCAGGCTGGAACGTTGTCGTTTGCCTTCTGCTTTGGACCCAGACTGCTCATTTCCCTGTATGGGGATATTCATTTTGGCACCTAAACCCTTTTAGTCCCGAGTCTTTTACTCTCTTCCTCTCTGTGGTTTCAACGAAAATTACCCAATTTCTTCCTCTTTAGCCAGCTAACAGGAAGAGTTTGGTTAGAGTAGCTGCCGGAGGGAGCAGACGCTGCATTGTGGTGGGTTCCTTTGGAAAAATTGCTTTTGAAGCTTCCACTGAGAAGGAGTCCATTTCTCAAAGACAAAGAACTAAAACAGCCAATGCATAACTCCCAGAAGATTTGTAGTTTCCAAAAGAACAAATAGATAAATTCTTAAATTTAAGAAAGGAAATGAGAGGATAATAGGTTAGGAATGAGAACACTTTATCCCGAAATAAATAAGCTATGATTTATTAAAAATGCTGGTATGCAATAATCTTAAAATGATAATTCAAAATGATGCACCCTGGCTTTCCTATTGTTTCCTTCTTTTTCTTTTATTTTTGGTAGTTTAATGGAGTTTATGATTCTGTTGAGCTCATATAAATTTATTTATATAGGATGTGAGTCTTTGTCTTAGCATTTTGGGTGAAAGTAAGACTATGTAGGGAAACTGGACAAGAATGTCTTTTCTGTATTAGAGTTTGAGCATGGAGAGAAGTGATGAGAGTGAGGCCTATAGTATTACTCATTCATTAGATTAGAGCCAACTTTCAAGATAGCATGAAGATTCAATTTCTATTCCTTTAGCTCCATTTTGACCAAGGACCCATCA
Organism: Hystrix cristata; assembly: GCA_004026905.1. NCBI lineage: Eukaryota > Metazoa > Chordata > Mammalia > Rodentia > Hystricidae > Hystrix > Hystrix cristata. Next base: position 57,842 of record PVJO010000750.1, on the reverse strand, counting down.
CATTGATTCTATGCATCAAGAGATAAAGAGCGATGCCAAAGATTTGATTGTTAACAATGGAAAATATGGCTAATGTGAGGCATACAGGTATTTTTATACAATAGAAATTTTGACACGCATTGCTCGATCAGGCGCCTCAGACTTCCATTCCTCTTTGCTTATTTAAAAGTAATGATTGATTTAAAAATAGACTCTCTTTTCCATGTTTTAGGACCTTGACTATGAAATCTTTCCTTTCCTGAGATCTTGAGGAAAATGTTGACTAGTGAGACAATTCAAATTAGTCCTTTTTTTTTTTTTTTTTTTTTTTTTTTTTTTTTTTTTTTTTTTTTTTTTTTTTTTTTTTTGGAGCTGGGGATCGAACTCAGGGCAAGGCAAGCACTCTAACCGCTGAGCTAAATCTCCAACCCAAATTAGTCCTTGAACATTTATGTTATATCTTGATTGATTCTCAGGGGTCTTTAGGGAAATGTGTGAGATTTCTGTTAGAAGTGAGTATTATTTTGCAGCTGTCTTGGGGACTGGAACTATTTTGAGTCAGTTCTTAGGCTGCTTTATTACTTTTTTAAAATCCCAATGGCTGGAACATGTTAAAGGCATTGACTGAGAGTAGTGTAGGACCAACCTACCAACCTAAAGGTTAATTTTGAGATTTTGATAGCATTACTGTACCCACCTTATTCAAGTCAATTTAAATCAACAACTATGTGTTGTTATATAATATTTAGGTTTTGCAGGATATGGAAAAATAAAATAATTGTGTATCAGCCAGGATTCCTTTGACGGCAAAGCTCAGAAATATAATTTGCTCTAGTTTATGGCCAAAATTCTCAGTAATTAAAGCAAGGGCAGAGTTAATGAATCGTGGGATGGGCAGAGACACAACCGGTCTAGATTCAAGAATATGTAGAAGTATGAACTTTATACTGCCAGAACACTGCGTCATCACCTCTTTTCTCTGATTTACTCTGTACTTTATTGTTGATCTCCCTTTCAAAAGACCAACTTAATCCAGAAGACCAGCTTAATCCAATAGATTCAAAACCTAACTACTTATCATTCCTACTACTAGGCTAGACTGAATCTCTTTCTTAGTCCAAAAACAGCCCGTGGGAGAACTTTCCATGTGGTTCTGTATTATGGGTTTATGCATAAGCCTAGTGTGCATTATGTGTCTTTGGTGTATACTGGGTCTATATGAAGATGGTAGCTGATGGTATCTGATCTTAGGTTACTTGCTTTTCAGAAGTTTGCACTTTAATGGTCACATAAGGGCCAAAGACAAAGACATGGACCTGTGTGAAAGGTGAGCTGTGGAACTGAAACAAATGCTCAGTGAGGGAGAGGACAAGAAACAAATACCTAATGGAAAAAAGGAGGTGGCAAGTTAATTTAAAAATTTAAGCCTGTCAGTTAAAAATATTCCACATTTTTCAGTAGTGTCCTGCCCTAGTAAAAGTCAAGGAATTGAATTTGTTCTTCCTAATGTTTAGAAAACTCAGACTTCAAAACAAACTTAAAATTATCCCTTGAATTTCAAGTGTCCTGGGTACCTAAAAAGAGCAATACAAATATTCTTTCGATGGAAACACAAACTAGGTCATCAAGATATCCAAAAACACAGTATATCCAGTTATGAGCACATGATCCAGTATTACAGATCACCTGTGGAAACAATTTAGACAACACAGAGTCAGAAAAAGAAAACAAATCACAGAAATTAACCCTTTAGAATCTTAAATATTGATGTTATTAGATACATAATATAAAATACATGTATTTAGAATGCTTAAAGAATTTAAAAATGCAATTAAAGACATGAATAAGGAAGAAGATTTGCCAAATGGTTATGCTGATCTGGGAGAAACAAAATAAATCCAGATGGAACTTATAGAAACACACGTCTTAGGAATTAAAAACTAAATTAGGCTAACAATATTAGATAAAAGTCAAAAGAGCACTAGTCACCTAAAAGAGTAGTCTAAAAATGTTACACAGATTCTAACACAGAGACACTATGAGATAAAGAATCAAGTAAGATACATGCAGGACAATCTGAGAAAACATATCAGAAGTCTAAGTATAAACTCAGAAAGAGAAAAGAGTGAGCATGGGGCAACATAGTTATTCAGAATCAATGGAAGACACATATCTTCAGATTCCAGAAGGGAGAGTGCTAAATAGTAAAGACAAATGGAAGACCTCGAAATAAATGAAAGATTCATTCTAAGGGAAAGATAATTGGTATCCATATCAAACTTATCAATAATAAAAACAAAGGACATTAAATACCATCCTCAAATAATATTGTGAAGTTTTCCAGTATTTTGTAGTAAAAGCATTAAGAAGAAATAAATGTTGTTTACATATCAAGTTCAACCATAAATCAAGAGAATTTACTCCACAGAGGAAGGGAGTTATCTCGAGGAAGGTCCTGGACTAAAGCCAGGATGGAGGACAATACAGTGTATCTCTTCCAGTTTATTAGATGGAACTCCAGAGCAAGACAGAAAAGGAGAAAGGAATATAAATCACAAAGTATAATATAAAATACAATTATATAATTGTAAAAATAAATCCAACCCAAGAATACCAATAATCTCAACAAATTAAATTTACCAATTAATTGCAGAGATGTTTCAGATTAGATGAGGATAGACTTCTGTGGTTTATTGTTGGTTAGTGTCACTAGTAAAATATAGGTTGCAAAAATAATGGCTCTAAAGAATAGGAAAAATATAGCACTTAAATACTAACCAGAAACACTGATATAGCTGCTTTAATGTTAAATAGTCATAGAAGAAAAGTCATTTTCTTCTATGTTAGGGTTACAAAAGTCTTAAATGTTTTAGCTTACCAAGAAGATATGGCAACTAAGGTTGAATATGATATAGTTATATTAATTTCTTATAAAAATTGATTCTAAAAAATTAATAGAACTAGAGAAAAATGTTGACAAATTTGCTAAGTATCTAATATATCAGGAAGACCAAAGATAAGATAGGATACAAAAGATTTGAATAATAAAAGGTTTCAAACAATGTTTTTATTGCACTCTGCATTATCAATTAGACTATAATTTTTTCTTGTGGTATACAAGAGTTATGAAAATTGGTCACAAATGAAGCTCGTAAGTAAGTCTCAATATCAGTGACCAGATATGAAAGTATCAGTATTTTGTAGTCTTGAAGTCATATAATATTTAGGATTTGAAATGAAAATTTTAAGTAATTAAATGATTTTAAAAGCTTTATAGTAAAAATTAGAGAATACTAAAAAGTATATGTTAATGAAATTATTGCATATTGAATCTTGTGGGATAGAGTTGAACTGGTAGTTAGAGGGTAGCTTAAATCTTTACATGCTCACATTATAAAATAATGATGTCAAAATATTGAAAAGATAAAGAGATGTCTAAAGAATGTGAAAAAATTGAAAATAAACCCAAATAAAGTAGAAAGAAGGCCTAAGAAGCAGGCATTTATCAACTAGAAGAAAAGTTACACAAAAAAGAATCAACAAAACCAGACATTACTGGATTGAGAAGACCAATTGCATCAATGAAGTACGATTTGGCTAGTGTGATCAGAGCCAAAACAATAAGCAGTACTTGGAAGGAAAAATAGGTGATAGAAAGATATACTGGATGAATTAGAACACATCCCACTGAAACTTTGAAAACTTAGATAATGCTCATATTTTCTAGGAAGAGAAAAACTTGTCAAATTAACTCAAAAAGAAATGGAAAATGAAAAAAACTTAACAATTATGAAATGAAATAGAATCAATAGTTGACAGTATTGTAGGACATCATGTGTCATCTTCATGGCTGTTCAGAACTGCTTGCTTTTTCATAGAGCACTGAGGTCAAAGTGGCCTCATGCCATCCATGACTTACTAGCACTATTATATTTGTTCTATGAGCTTGAGAAAGATTAGTGAGGTTTAACTCACACAAGTGGGAAAAATACAATCTGAATTCCACGAAAGGATTAAATTTAATCTGCTCTCATTGAGAAAATTTCTCAGTGTTGGTCTGTTGCTTTTTATGGTACTTGTCAAGGCATTCTGTGTGATAGCTACTATACAGGCAAATTTTCTTTACAGATTTTTCCAGGTCTTTTTTTTTTTTTTTTGTCCTGGAAATCGAACTCAGGGGCTTGTGCTTGCAAAGCAAGTACTCTAATCACTGAGCTAAACTCCCAGCCCCTCTTTACAAATCTTTATATGTAAAGTGACCTATACACTGGAAAAAGATAGTGTAACTCTGTTGCTGTGGTATATAATTTTTCCTGGTGATGTTGTTGTTGATCCTGAGCTCTTTTCCAAAAGGTATTACTTACCCAGAATGGAGAGCAGAACAGAGAATCTGCGTGACTGTACAGGTGATTTCCAATTCTTCTCTGATGGGTTTGTTCATATTTTAGCCCATTTATTGCTAGGCTTATAATTTCTTCATATTTTATAGGAAAATTTACATTAGACATACTTATCTTTCTCTGTAAATGGTATTGCAAATATTTTTCCAGTCTAACATTTGAAAAGATTTGCCATAATATAAATATATGTTAAGTGTGTCAATGTTTCCGCCATTATTTCTTTTGTAATTTGTATTTTTAACAGTTCTCCTTTACTCCAGGAAAATGCATTAACACAGATTGACATCAAGATGTCCTCATAGGCAGCAGATACTCTGAGAGACTTCTGCACAAAATATATCTCCATAGGGGTTGTTTTTACTGGACTTGCCAAATTGCACCCCATCTACTCAGTAGACTCAAATTTAAACTGGCCATGCACTCATCATCTTGATGAATTTAATGTCAAGAGAGCACTTCTGACTCTTTCACTTTATAAGTAGAAGTTGAGAAAGTTTCAAATTTTTAGCTTTGCTTTTTGGTCATGAATCAGATACAATTAAATTGAAAGAGATTTGAAAATTTTTCCTGAAGAATTATTTTAAATATGCAGATATATTCATTTTGGCTTAAAATTTACAGAATTTTATGGTAATTTTATTTTAAAATACTTTTCCAGAGAATCTATAAGTCCAGTCTACTTGGCACCTTGTTGGTGTAAGTGCTAAGAATATGATTGCAAATAAATCTTGTCAAATGGTTTTTGAAGATGTTTTAATGATAAAGTAAAGGTAGAATGATGTAAAAGACTAGTGTTGTAAACTTATACTTCTTTTTATTTAACTTTATCTTTAGAGACCTTCTTTGAAATATATGAATGTAACTTAGCAAAATTCATTGAATTGCATCTGAGCAAATGGCTAGGTGGCTTCCGTATACTGTAACAGATATTTATTGGATCTTTATTGATTCATCTGAGATGTTATTTAATTTTGATAATAGTGCATTAAAATTAGTGAATATAAATACCAAAATACAAAAATATATATCTAAAAATATTATTAATATATGTTTGCAATACATAATTAATGTGTTCATTATGGAGTACTGGTTCATATATATATCACATGTCGATCTCTTCCTTCCCTTTCCTGTCCCATCTCTCCACAGCCCTAAATCCCCTTCTCATCTCCACAAAGTCTATTTTTGAGACACACCTCATTAGGCGACTAAATTGCCTAGGCTGTGCTTGAACTTGAAGTCCTCCTGCCTCAGCCTCCCAGAGTGCTGGGACTATAGGCATATGCCACCATGCCCAGCTTACAAAGTCTATTTTTGACCTTGAAAAATTTCAGCAGAACTGCAATGTAATACACTAATTAGAAGTTTCTGTTTTCACAGTTGTAGTTGAATTAAGTTTACCTCAAATTAGTTTCACACAGTTTTCAATATTCAAAAGAGTGACTGTCTTTTTCTGGAGTTTGTGCTTCCTCTTCCCATTCTGCCTCCTTGTTCTTGCTCTTTCTTCTTCTGGTCTTCCTTCCTCTTTTCATTTTTCTTCAAAAACTTTCTTTGTGCACAGCTGTCTCTCTTTTACTGGGATTATAGTACTAATTTTCTTGGTAGTACTATAGAAGGCTCCTGAGCAGAAATCGGTGGGTTCATTTGTCTTTCTGAGTTGTAATGATAATAACAAGGTGCAAAGTCTAGATTCATTTATCTTTACAAGGCTTGCCTGCAATTGTGGAGCCGGTTTCATCCCTTCTAAGTAGGTTACCTTTAAACTATTAGGAATATTCAGCTGGAAAGTGATCCCAAGTGAGGAATTCTCTGCTTATACAACATGATGCTTAGCCTGATAAAACTATTAGAGAGAACACAGGCCAGGACCCAGGATTACAGATTTGAATCTATCTGCTACTAGAAAAGTGATCCTTTCTATTGACATGATTCTCTAGAATAAATTATTTGACTTGTGTAGTTTTGTCAGTTTTAAAATCAAATTGAGTTTAACGTCATAAAATGTAACCATAAGTTGAATTAAAACATTTTCTGCCAATCATTCTTAATTCCACAGCAGAATTTTTCAAATAATCTGTTCAGTCCGTATTTTGAAACTGTAAACACTTTAGAAATCTTTATTTTATTTTTTGATTTAAATTTGTTTATACTCATTATTTTAAATACTTTAAGATGGTATGATATGTAACCAAAGCAAAGACCTGATGTTTAATGTTTCTTTCTGTGTTGGAAAAGATGGTGGGAAGCTCTGTTAAGAGGAAGATTTTAATATGATATGTCATGGTTCTCACATTTTGGTTCATGTTCACAACAGCTTTGCTAATCTGTATGAACATTTTGTTTGATATAAAATATACTACTTTTTCTGATGAATGGGAAAGACCCAGACCCAGCTAAATATCCTTTGGTTCCCAGACTTTTAGGGGCATGTTACGAGGTTAAGCGCATACTCTAGGATTCTTGAGGATAGCTGGTTCTCAAAGTTGCAGGATGATATGCAGTGATATGTTGAGAGAGACTCTTCCAGACAACATAAATAGAATATTACTTTATTGTCTGTCCTCTTCTCTTGGAAGGTGAGTTTACTTTCATGACATTTTATTTATAATTGTTCCAATATCCATTTTTTTCTTTTTTAGCAACTAAAATTCTGATTTCTAGCTAGATGTATTTCCTCTATGAGAAAAGTCTCCACTTCTGATTTCCCTTAAATCTGTGTGATCCTGTCACTAATATTTAGCTGTTCATTTGGTGTCACTCTCGTCTTTAAGGTCTAAGAGAGAAACTTGGTCTCCAGACTTCCTCACTTCATTTTAAGATACCCTGCAAGAGTAAGACCAAAACAACCTACCCTTCTACAATATTTCCCAGATTCACATAACACTTTTTCTTCCATATTGTTGGTCAGAATTTGTATCATGACTATAAATAGCAAGAGTTTGGTACATGTCATCATTTAGTTTTCAAAGTTGAGGTTCTGTTATTAGAAAAAAAATTACAAGAATGGATATTGGATGGCAATCAAAAGCTTTTAAATAAAAAGAGAAGACTGAATGTGGACTTCTTTTTGTTAAAAGAGATGGAATACCATCCATCTCTCTGTATGGCATTTAAGTTTCATTGTAAACTTGATTGACTTGGGAGCCCCTTAGGGGATTAGTAAAGCATACTTGTAGATGTGCCTGAGTTGATCATGGAAGCATGACCTTGGGGACTATACCTGGTCCATAGCCCCTTCCTTCTGGCATTATTCCTCTGCTTTGCTTCCCAGACATCGTGAACTGATCATCTTTGCTCCACCACTCCTTTTTCCATGATGTTTCTGTTTGGAGTCAGCTAACCATGGACTGAACCCACTAAAATGATGAACCAAATAAACCATCTCTTTTAAATTTGGGTGTTGGATATTTGGTTCCATGAATGGTAGATCTGAATAATACAAAAAAATGGTATCAGAAGTGGACCCTTGCTGTGACTATACTGATCATGTTATTTAGAAGCATTTGGAATGTGCATTTGGAGGAGTTTGAAAAATTTTGGAAATACATCCTAGAGAAGCCCTAGAATGTTATAAGCACAGCTGGATGGACAATTAGAATTGCAGCCCAGAAGACCGGATTACTGATGAGAATGCAGACAGTAAAAGCCAGACTCAAGAGGTTTCAATTGGGAAAACTAACATCATTAGTAACTGGGTCAGAGGCCATGCACCCTCTGAAAAATAACAAAATTATCGACATTTTTTTCATGTCTTGAGACTATGGGGGAGGCTAAGATTCAGAGAAGTGGAAAAATTGACCTGGGAGAGGAAATTTTAATGCAGCCCCCAATTCATACTTTGGCATGAGTTCTGCTGGCTGGATTTAGCCAGATGTATAATAAGAATTAGGAACAAAAAGCAGAACACAAAAATTTGTAAGACAAATTTTGGCCCAAACAGAACCACAAATAAGGTTAGGGAAGAAAGAGGGGTGATTGCTGGAGAAATTAGTGCTATTGAAAAGAACTTAATCATTTTCAGTGGGTACAAGAAAAAAGATGCCATGAGGGAATCTCAGGAATCAGTAAGACTCCACCTACTGCAGGCGGAAGCTTACAAAAGTGTAAACTTCATTTCAGCAGAGTCTGTGGGATCACTGCTCAAGACAAATCTCTTAGGAAATTGGTTCCTTGGGATTAATTTTACTATTCTTAACCACCCAGGCACTCAAAGCCCACTACAAGCCCATGCTCCAAGAAGGCCTGGCTACTGCTTTTATTGACAGCAGACCTTGGTGTTGTCTACATGATGCCAGTTGCTCAGGTGTGCAAAACATGAGTTTGGGTGTCATGCAGACTTCCAACTAGCTTTCAGAGGAAGCCCTAGAAGGACAGGCAATGTTCCCCTAATAGGTGGTTGTATGAAACTATGAGAATGAAGTTGAAGGGGCACCAAAGATCCCAGGATATCAGAGATGCCAAGAACTGTTGCTGAGGAAAGAGGTGGGCATCAAGTAGAGTTAGCCAAGAGAGAGATTGTGTGGGCAACAATCTTTAAGGCCATGCTGGTAGTGGAGGTGAGAGTTGTCTGCCTAAGATTCTGAAACTTACATCTTACTCTAATGTGCCACTGATTCTGGACATGGAGTGCCAGGACATGTTTGCCCTGCTGAGTTTCAGTCTTGCTCTGGTTCTGTTCCTTCCTAGCTTCCTATTTCTTCCTTTTGGAATGCGAATGTTTGCCTTGTGCCAATGTACCTTGTGATGACATAACTTGCTTTTTTGAATTTTACAGATTCACACCTAAGAGTTTATTTTGAGTCTCAGAAGACACTTTGGTTTATACTTCTAAGAAATGTCAGAATCTTTGACTTTGGAGAAGGGATTATTGTGTTCTCAGTTTTTTCAGTTTCAGAATAGTTGTATCATGTTAAGGAAAATTATTGATTTCTTAATTAGTTTATTTGGAGATTAATTATAGTTTAAGGAGATGTCTTTGGATATCATGTTGACTAGAGTTGGAGGGGACAGTTAGCTTATTAAAAAATAAAACGAAATTTCCTAATCAAATAATAGAATACCAATAGTTATTACACTGTGTTCATTATCTTCAGAGTAGTTATACAAGACATGTGCCAAAAGATTCTTACAAAGAAGAAACAAACAGATTGGTTTAGTAGCCACATAGGGGATTAAGCAAGCACACTTCTGTGAGTGTATGGGTAGCTCAAGGAAGTGTAACCTTGGGTGATGTATGTGGCTCCTGGCCTTTTCTTCTTTGGTGCTATTGCCCTGCTTTTCGTTTATGGTCATCATGAGCTGAGCTGCTCCTCTCTGCCATGTCCCTCCACCATAATGTTTCTGCCTTGCAATTAGCTAACCATGGACTGAACTCTCTGAAACCATGAGTCAAATAAAACATTTTTTTCCTTTAAGTTGTGTGTGTCAGGTATTTGGTCCTAGAAACCAGAAAGGTGATTAATACAATATGATAAAAGGTTTGTATCTAGAATTTAGAAAAATATGTTAAAATTGAAAGTAAAAACAACTGATTAAAAAAATTTGAAAAAACAATTTTTTTTTCATAGAAAACATGCAAATGGCCAATAAGCACACAAAAATATTCAACATAATTGTCATTAGGAAAATGCAAATCACCACCATAAGAGGCCACATTGCATCTACTAAGATGGATATAATAGAAAAGACGAATAATAACATTTGTGGAGATGTGGAGAAACTGTGTGATCATTTATAATGATTTCCAACTTGACTGCATTAAGAAATATGCAGTCCGTAAAGCACACTTCTAGCTATGTCTTGTTGGGTCATAGAGATATGACCTTGGGTACCATATCTGGTTCCTGGATCCTTCTCTGTGGCATCATTCCCCTGCTGTGTTTCCCAGCAGCCATGATCTAAGCAGCTTTGCTCTGTCAAACCCTTTCATCATGATGTTTGTGCCTTGGAGCTAGGTGACCATGAACCAAATCCCCCAAACTGTGAGCTAAATTAAGCCTCTTTTTTTGTTTTTAAGTAGTGGCTGTCAGATATTTTATACTAGTAACCAGAAAGCTAACCAATGTTCACATATTGCTGGTGTGAATGTAAAGAATATATACCAATCCAAGGCATATGTGTAAGAGAGATACAACCATATGTCCATAAAAAATTCACATGTATGTGTTTGTTTAATCATTTTTATAAAGCTTAATAGGTAGAAACAAACCAAATACTCACTATCTGATAAACAGATAGAAGTGTTATATCCACATAATAGAATATTGTTCAGGCATAGAAACTTATGAAGTGTTGCTGACACATGCTACGGCATGGATGAGTTTTGAAAATATTGTACTAAGCTAAAGAATGCAATCACAAATTTCCACATATATATTATTCAATTAGTGAAAATGCGACATAAAGAAATCCAGAGAGACAAGCAGAAGACTGGTTGTTGAAGACCTCTAATAGTTGTGGTATTACTTTTCAGGTATTGAAACTTTGTGGAATAAGTGATAGTTGTGGCACAATTTTGTGAAAAAAAATGTATATATGTGTGGTACTGGACTGTGAACCCAGGGCCTTTGTACTGAACTACATCCACAGTCATTTTCATATTTTGTATTTTGAGACAGGCTTTTGCTAATTTGCTCAGGTGGGGCTGGAATTTGTGATCCTCCTGCCTCAGTTTATCAGACTGCTTTGATTATAGGCATGTGCCACCATACCCAGCTTTACTAACAAATTAAAAACACTGAATCATACATTTAAAAAAGCTGAAGTTCATTAAGCGTATGTGAATTGTAGCTCAATAAAGCTCTGTAGAAGAGAACAACAAGAAAAAAAGAGGGGAAGAGAATCCAGAATAATTTTTTTCTGATTGACTCATATAACTGGCTATTAACGTAAGTTGCTTTAAACTAGGCACAGTGGCCTAAGCCTGTAGTCCTAGTGAGGAGCTGGGGCAGGAGGCTCATGAGTTCGTGGCTAGCCTGGGCAGCAGAGCGGGATCAATCTCAAAACAAGCAAGCAAACAAACAAACAACAAACAAACAAACAATAGGAGGCTCAGGCAATGCCAAAGAATGTGTAAGTTCCAATGCGTAGTGTTTGTGAGCTTCTGTGCCTGATCTATTTACATCTCACCAAGTGATAATCACAGACTTTCACACATCATCAACATGCTGGCTCATACTTAACACTGACTTTCCCAGCTCCTTCATTCCAGGCAGTACGTTAAACAACCATTTGCTTATACCTCTGTGAGTACCATCACATTTTTACTTACTCACCCAATTTCCTTTATCCACTCTTCTTGTAGCTCACATGTCCTTCCTAGTTTGGAGGATGTGTGTAAATTAAGAAATCATATTTACTGCCTCTATTGGTCTTCATTCATACTCTTATAAATGAAGAGGGACTTGAAAAAAAAATCACTGAATCCAGGAGGCTAACTGAATTGGATTTGAAATTTCTTTGAACTTCATTTACATTTCTGTGATCTTACAAGATACGAAAATGGTAGTACAAGGAATTAAAATAGAGGGTTCAGGAACAAAGCCATCACTGTATTTATTATAACAGTGTGCGCTTGTCAAACACTATGTACTGAGACTTGTTCTAATTGCTTTATGAATAACTCATTTAATTTACACTAAATCCTGATGAAGTAGGTGATATTGTTCCTGTTTTACAGAGAAAGGAAACTGACACTAGAAGATGTTGGGTAATTTATACAAAGTCACAGAACAAGACATGGTAGAGCCAGGCACTATGATGGAGTCTGCATTGCTAACTCTTGGGGCTTCACTGTCTCTTATAGCGTCTTGAGTACATGTTTCTCACACATCCAGTGCCCATGCATTTATGTTTGCCCATCATAGTAAGAATAATAATTAGTATTGTCAGCAAAAATTTGTGTTTTTTTTTCTTAAAAGTAACCCAAGATTTGAAATTTTAGTTCAAAACAATTTTATAGATTTTTCTTCCCTATAAACTTGATGTAGCAGAGATCCAAATCTGATGTATGTTCCTATGGACACACAGTGGACTACCCTTCACAGCCTTCTGGCATGAGTTGTGACCATGTGACTGAGTTCACAAGCTGAGTTCCAAAGCTGGTCTACAAAAATTTCCCATATGTTTCCTGTTCTTTCTCTCCCTTCCCAGTGAACTGGGGTAGCAATAGTCAGGGAATCTTAAGAGCCACTTTTGAAGAACGTATTGCTGCTGGTAGCCTGGATCCCAGAAGACAGTACAGAGCAGTTCCCTCTCATGTTTGAATGAATAAAACTCTAACATAAGCAAAAAATAAAATCCTATTAAGATATTGGACTGTTGAGGTATATTTCTATTGAAACATTCCATTATAACTAACACAACCAATTATATTATCAAATGTGGTAATATATATCAATATATAACAACTGGCATATTGTTCTTATGAGCAGTACATTATCCAAACATTAAGTAATGAGAGTATGTATAAATAAATATTGGGAACTGAAAGAGGTGAGGTATGCATTTCTTGAATTCTTAGTATTTGTTAGAATTTTATATTCTGCTTCAAACCTCATAACCTCTTGAAGTGAATAACTGAGACAGGACCAAGTATAAAATCGGCAAAATCTTGACTTTCCAATGTTCTTGGGTGTCTCAAAAGATGACAACTTATTTTTCTTCTCCAAATGTTAATTTATGGAGGGAAAAACACACATCAATCAGGTTACCGTGTTCCTGCTTCCATAAAAGAATAGGTAGGTTGGTAAATTACTTATGTTTATGATGTGCTTGAGCAAAGACTTCAAAGAATTTTAGAATATTTTCAGGTTATTGTCTCAGGGTTTGGACTATTCATTTATTTCTCTTTTAATGGAAAGAGCTTTGCTTTAGCCATCTTTTAAAATAATTTTGCAATGTGTTAAATCTAGATTTTTATTCTTGAATACAGATCAAATTTTCTTTCCTCTTTTATGTGGCTATTTTCTTTTTATCTAAAGCAATACATTTATAACATTTGTTGGCAGATATACAGTGATAATTTAAGATACAAAGAATTTCCTGTAAGTAATGGAAGCAGTATTTTTTGTATGTTAGAAAAAAGTTTTCTAACTGAGAGTTTTCCCAGGTATCCAAACCCTATTTATTATAACATAAACAATTTTAATGTGGGACATGTAATACATTATATTATTTTAGTATATCTATACTGACTTCAATTTATAAAACAAAAAAATTATATGGCTTATCTTTTTAAGAAATGGAGAGATTTCTTTCTGTGCCTAGGACAGCGCTGTGTTGTGGAATGGTGTGGCAATCGTTAGTATAAGTCAGGATTTGTTTCCTTGCAGCTGGAAGAAAGAAGTGACTCTGTCCAGAGACACTGTAGAACACGAGTCTGTTCTTAATCTAAACTGAAATGTTAGGACGATGGTGACAAAATCCAAGTTCTGGCCAATTTGGACATCATTTGGAGTTGATTTAAGCTTGTCACATGCAAACAGATTTCTTGTTTTAATTTCAACTTGACAGCGACAGATGCTTTAAACACCATTTATGCTATAAAATGGAGAATTTCCTTTTTTTATTCCCTAAAATGAAAATAGATATTATTGGGAATTTGAACCTGAGGAACAATATTCTTCAAGGAGTAATCTAAACCCACTTAGCAAATCATATGACATCTCTTACAGCATGTAAAAGTTTTCTTTATGCACAAAGCACTGGAGAATTTTAAACAGCACCTGCATTCATAGTCCGAACTGTTATTCTCTTATTTTTTCTGTGCTGTGTACCTAAAAGTTCTCATCCATAAATCATTTTTATGAAATGAATAAACGACTTCATTCACTGATGAAGTACAAACTGACGGTACTGGTTACATTATAGCTAAAAGTAACATATTGATAGAGTTCTGCAAAAAGGAAATGAATGTTGGATTGTGCCTGAGAGGAAACGAACTTGTTTAAGCAAAAGTCAGATTAGATTTGGAATGATGGCAAAGACCAAAACTCAAGTTCAGGGAAGTTTAAGCCTATTGACATTTTATCAATAATTATTTAAGAATTCCCCTAATGAATTTTTGTCAGGAATTTTAGATAGTGACTTACTATTGTTGAATGTGAAATAAATTGCTTAAATACTTAATACCAGTCACCAAAGCCAGAAGAGATGACCTGATGAAAATAGAAACCGAGATGCTTATTTCTACCCAATATTTAATGTGAAAAGTTTATTTTATAGTGAGTAGAACATGACATCTTTCCAGTGCTTTGTAAATACTACCATAGAGACTATACATAATAAAAACTAGAAAATAGATCTATAGAATGAAGTAAAAAGCAGAGTTCATCTATATAAATTTTCTCAATAAATTTCTATGAAGAAGACAATTATTATTGTCCATATAAGTATAATCACCCTAAAGTTAAATAAATTACCAGAATTCATTTCAAAAATTATTTTAGTAAGACATCAGGTATTTAGTCACATTGAATTTTTGATGTCATGGTGGCCAAATTCTGAGTTTTGGCTGAAAATGTAACTGAGATGCTGAACCGTGATTTTCTGATGCATGTGGCAGAACCTACACAGATATTAATATCTTAGGTCCTTTTCTTAATTAAAATTATGCAGTGCCTTCAATTTGAAATGAAGTTAATGTAATATTTGAACTTAAATTCTATATAATTTATTATATGACTTCTTAGGTAATGAAGTGATTTCAAAAATTCCAGAAGATTATGCAGTATCTTTTAATACACAATAAAAAGCTATATGGTAACCTTCAGCTACATATTGTTGAAATGAAATAACATAAGGTTGAAAATTTTGCCTGCATTATTTGCAAACTTAACATGTAAGATGTGAGTAGAACAATTGGTCACAGAGTCACTGAGTTTATTTTTTCCACTTAGGTACAATCTGTGTTACAGTAAATTTAAATTTATTGAAATCCCATGATTAATGCCAAAATCATGTGCGAATCTTCTCTTTGTACATAAATGTTTTCTATTATACCTCCTAATTCCACCCCGGAGATCCTCAACTTCATTCTATGACGACTGACTTTCCACTGCATTTCCTTGTGCTTTCCAAGCCACCCAGCTGTGGTGAGCAAGTTTTGCTCAAGTCTTTCCCTCTGAGGGAAAGCCTACCTTCACTAATCTTAGTCTGTCCTTCATTTCCTTTTGGCTTTGAGTTCTTTAAATGAGGTTTTCTAGTCTTAAAAGTGCCATAACCAATTTCCTCATTTATTAAGGACCAAGAATGTCCTTTTATTTTTGTTGACACGCTACAATGGAGTCAAATTAATCTGGAGCATTGGGAAGTGTGAATACCATAAACTATCAAACCAAATACCTTCCAGAAGCAAAGCATAGTAGGAAACCATGGAGATAAAAATTTATCTATATTCTTTCTATTTTTCTCCCCCAGTACAGTTAGGAGGAATTAGTTGTAGTGTTCCATCACAAACTAGGGTAATTATGGTCTACAGTTTACTGTATAGTTTAAAATAACTAGAGAAAAGTCTGAAGTTTTCCAACACATAGAAGTGAAAACAAATGTTTGGAGATGTAAATGCTAATTTCCCTGATTTGATCATTATGCATTGTATGCATGTATCAGATTATTGTACTGTATTCCACACATATGTACCAGTATTATGCATCTACTAAAAATTTCAAAAATATACCTCACCTTGGCACTCATTAATACCCCTGTTACTAACTGAATTTCTGATTAGGAAAATATTGGCAACAGAATGAAAAATTAGTCATATTCTCAAAGACAGAGAATTTTAGTGAGAAAAATATGAAAGTTTAAGTCTGATCTTGCAAAAGAGATTTGTTGTGAAGGTTACCTGTAAGGTTCCAAGGTTCTAGCCTTCTTTTTATCTCTTTTCCATCCACATTACTCAAATGCAGAGTTTTCCAAAGACTTTATGATTTTATGGACTTCTCTCTTTCTGCTTTCTTCCTTCCCTGCCCTGAGAAGACTGGGTGTTTGTTTCTAGGGAGTTCACATCATTGTGCATAACAATTTTCACTTCTGAGAACAATCACTCCTGAATAGGTTACTCCCTGTTGAACCATTCTGGCAAACAGTTCTTCAGGAGCAGCTCAGAATCTATCTGATAACGCTTCAGGATGAGAGTCCTTCACATAGTTGAAGGTCATATTCTGCTCTCTGTATATCTACTCCAAAAATTGAACCCTTCAGTCCTACAATGCAATTCCCATGCAGTCAAATTTCCCAGGAGATCTTTTTCTAGATGTATCCCTTTGGAAATGTACTTTTGAAATGATGTTTCCCATTATCAGACACAAAATTCCAAATAAAATTTAATATATTTAGACACATATTACTACTAGTGTAACTATAGGAACACAAGTAGACACTTCAATTGGCCCTGTCAAATCTTGAGTCAAATAAAGTGCCTAGGCTTTTACTGTATGAAATGCTTTAAAGTCAGTCTTTCTCCTTCTTTACATTGCACCTTACATAGTGGCTCATATTGTGTGTTACTAACATAATATAAGGAGAAAGTATACCAGGGTTTAGTTTATATTCACATCTCTATTTTTCCCCCCAGGGTCTTTAGAATACAAGGTGCTAATTAATAACTGTAATGCTGAACATCTAGAAACTTGGCCAGAGCAGGTGAAGAGTTAAATAAAACTAGTTTTTTATATGAAGAATATTGGAAAATGCAATATTCAGATGCTTATGAGATGAAACAAGATACACATGTATATAAATTTGCTTTTACATTCACAAAATATTTCTGAAAGTATGCACAAAAGCCGGTACATTAATTGTCATAAAGTTATATACCCAAAGGAAAAGATGTAGGAGAGATGTTCACACTCTGCTTGTTTGTATCCTTTACATTTTGAACCATTTGAATATATCAGCTATTCAAAAATAGTGTTTCTAAAAGAAAATAGTAGATTACTCCATATTTATTTGTAAGTGGTTAAATGTATTTTCTGGAAATATAAACAGAGTAGTTCACAAGAATTATTTTATATGTGAGACTCTTTCAAATAATATGTTAACTCCATTGTTTGAATAATCTAATAAGCATATATTGAAATGTCAACTTTCTTATATGTGACTGACAATCCTAGCTGACATTTAAATACATACTTCTAGTTTTTTTCCTATTTAAAAAAAAGTTTTCAAGATAGTTGTTACAAGGGCAGAAAAGATAGCTTGATAAACTAGAATTCAGAATGCCAATAAGTGAATTCAGGATGTCAGAATGCTTTAGAAATATCAAACACTTGGTTTCTCCATAAACATTTTTTCAAGAAACAATTAGCTTTCTTTATGCACAATAACTTTTTACCCAAATTCCTTATTTTACGGAGATTGATAAACACATGTCTAATGATTTGATATTTTCCTTGTGAACTATTTTCTAATTCATTACTGATTACTTGTATTCCATTGTGCTCTGCTTGTTTTATTTATTTACTTATTTATTTTTGGAGTTCTAGGGATTGAACCCAAGACCTTTGCACTGAGCTATATCCACAGTACTATTTATTTATTTATTATTTTATTTTTTATATTTTGAGATAAAGTTTTACAAGTCACTGAGTTGCTCAGACTTGGCTCAAACTTGGGATCTTCCTGCCTCAACTTCCTAGTGTGCTGGGACCATGAAACTGTGCCACTATGCCTGACTTATTTGTATTATTTTAAACAAAAGCCAAGATTAAGGAGATAGTGATAGAAATTGAAAAAATATTTCAACCCTGAGTTTACCTATCAGGAAAAAAAAAAGCAAGAGCAACTACAAAAAAGGCTTATTAAGCTCAACACTTTCTTCTGTCTGTTTTAAAGAGAAATGCATTTCACAGATGACATAAAGTTCCCAAGAACGACATGAGGGATGGAAGTACTGCGAACATGCATTGTGCCTAGTGAGGAGACAATACTGACTATGTCTAAACCAGTTATGAAGTGTCCTATTCATTATGGATGGCATTTAAATTCTTACTTACGTAATAAATTACCCTTCTTAAAACACATTTCCTCGCCAACAAATAGTAGTATTATGACAATTAACTAGCATTTTGGTTTGTCTAGAAAAATACTAGAACAACCTATGTTCATGTGGTTTCATAATGTATTCGTACTTTTGATTATTTGTTCTATTTATTAATACATAAAAATAATAAATACATGTTGAGAAATTATTAAACGTAAAACAGACATTGAAATGTATTGTGCAAAGAATATGAGTCTTACATATGTGCAAAGCATATGAACCAAAATCCCTTATAGAAAGATCTACTGTAAACCAGACTTCCAAATCTCAACAAATATCCAACTTTATCTTTTTTCTTCTGAAGACTCTGTAAAGACTCTGTAGAGGTAGAATTCTTACTCTAAATGCTAAATAATAAACTCAGCTTTGATGTATGAATGTATACATATCAGTCGTACAAGACAGTATGTGCTCCATAATGCCATGGTTGGTCAATGGCAGACTATCTGTGCAACTGTGGTCCCACAGATTATAAAAGAGCTGAAAAATCATCTAGTGATATTATACCTTCTCATACATTATTCACATGTTTGTGGTAATTATGGCATAAACAAACCTGCTGAACTGGTGGTCATATAAAATATCACTTATTCAATTATATACAATATATAAGAGTATATAATGATAATTAGTAATTGTTACTGGTTTATGCATTTGCAATACTATACATTTAATCATTATTTTAAGGTGTTCTCCTTCTATTTTTTTTTAACGTTAACTGTATAGTAGTCATCGTCCCTTGAACCTTCCAGTGGGACCCAGTGTGAAAGACAGTACCACTGATGATCTTGACCCTGTGTAGGTCTAAGTAATGTGTGTGTGTGTGTGTGTGTGTGTGTGTGTAGCATATTTTTTAACAGAAAGTAGAAAGGCAAAAATTTAAAAATAGAAAAAAGCTTATGGAGAAAGGATATACAAAAGGAAAATACTGTTGTATACCTGCTCAGTGTGTTAGTGTTCTAAGCTGTGTTATCACAAAATAGTCAAAAGTTTTGAATAGTCAAATTTTTGACTATTTTGTGATAACACAGAAAGAAAAATATTTTTGTGAAGTTAGTGTAGCCCAATGCACAGTGTGTGAAAAGCCTCCAGGAGTGTACAGTGATATCCTGGCCTTTCACATCTACTTCCTCACTCACTGACTCGCCCAGGGCAACTTCTAGTGCTGCAGGCTCCCCTCATGTAACCATAGACATGTAACCATTTTTGTATCACTTATACCATATTTTACTGTTCCTCTTCTGGGTTTACATTTGTTTATACACAAATGCTTACCCTTGTGTTACAACTGGTTACAGCATTCAATATAGTAACTTTCTCTACAGGTTTGTAGCCTAGGAGCATTAGCTATACCATATTATCTACGTGTGTAGTAGGCTACCACATCTAAATTTGTGTAAGTACAGTCTGTATGTTCAAATAATTGTGAAATCTAAGGATGTATTTCTCATTATATGAAATATATTCTATTATATATACTAATTTACACACTATATAATACATACTCATAAAATTATTGAAGAAAAAGAAAGTGCTTGCAAGTAGAAGTATATAATGATTTGCAGTTGTTTACAAATTTTGTGCAAGAGGGTGTTAAAGTTTAGATTATGGCATCTTGTTTGCAAAGTTCATTCATTCTTTGGAGATAATGGCAAACATACTGCTTAATCAGTGTTTAAATGCAATGTGACGGAAACCCAGCTAATAGTAAATATATCTATCATATCTTTTTTTTAAATTTGATAAAGGCAGTTTCTTCATTCACTTTTATGACTTTTCAGGAATTATGCTTCTTATTCTCTGGTCCATGGTGTCTTGAGATTTCCTTTTTGTACCACTTTATCAAAACTTCTTTAGATTTACTTTTTCTGCAGGAGTCTGGTAAGATTTGACATTAGACCCAGAAATGGTAGGTTTAATTTTTAGTGAATAGCTATTTTAAATAAATCTGCAGTGTTTAATCTGATACCATGTTTTGAGATGTTTTAGAAAATTTAGAAGACAAAATGAGCAAGCTAGCATTCATAAATTATCTATACTATATTGTTATTTCCAAGGAATTACTCAATATTAAAAAGGAGGATCTATCTCTTTTGGAATTTTGAGAGATTTCATACATATAGAATACTAAGTTGAAGGTGTTTACTTCATAAAATTCTCATTAAAGAAAGAAAAACTAAAACTCAGATGTGATGATTCCATTTTCTGCTGAGTAGTAGGCACTTTTCATTCACTGGAGTTTATGTCACGGGAACAGCTTTGGTATATCATGACTTTCCTGGTGACAACAGTGAAAACAGACTTGCATGGCTTTACTTTATGCCCTGAAATTCATAGGCACATTCTTTGCTAGTGAGATACACATGCAAAACACATGAACAGGTGAAAGTGTGATTGCTTGGGTGCCTCTTTTTTGGCCATAATTTATTCCTTCTATCTTGAATGTTTATTTTATGTTTAAAAAGTTTTAATGAAGTTATTATTTTACATGTTACTAAGTAAAAATAGTCATCTAAATTATAAAAACATGAAAATATGTGGCTATGCAAATATATCTTTCTAGTATCTTTCTGAACAACACAAAGTATTAGTTTATTCTCATAATTATAGTGACTGTTAGAAAAATACTGTACATGCCTTCAGGAGAGTTCTTCACTTGCCTAAGTAGGAAGCTAAATGTTCTATTACAATAAATAGGGACATATAATGTCTTCCAATGTTTGGTTGACACTTAGTAACCACTGCTGGAATGATCACTGTGAACACCCACATTCCCTTCTTGCCCTCTCTCCATTCTCAGAAGGTTTTTGCCATTTGAACAAAGCATTTTTCTTCAAAACAGAGAGGTAGAAGAGAGGGAAGACTTTACATGGAAGACCATGTAGAGTTTTTTTCATCAGAAAAAACTGAGACTCTTGTTGAATTTCTACATTAGTCTCAAAAGTTGGAGATCATGTCAGGTCCACATCTCTTGATGCCTCAGCTTTTCTCAAGACCAACACTTCCTTTTCTAAAATTTCAAGTTATGAATATTAAGAGCTATCTTTTTGCTTTTCAAGTATTTTAGGATGTTTTAAAGGAAATGAAAGAACATTTTTACCGCCTGTTGTAGACACATACTAAGGTGGCTACATTTTCAATGAGCCGTCTCTTTATATTAACTCGCCCCCATTGGATAGAAGCAGCATTTGGTGACTTACTTGCTTCTAACCACTGGAATGTGGCTAAGGGGTTGGGACATCACTCCCTCCTGTAGATTACAAATATAGCAAATGTGAAGAGATGTTTGCAGATGTAAGGTACAATTGATTTTGTGTTAACTGCAAAGTAGATTGACTAGATGGGCTTGACAGGATCAGATGAAATCTCTTAAAAGACAAACTTGGCCCTTTTATGAGAATTTCCTTCAGTGGGTTTACAGAAGTGAGTTGTCATGTTGTAAGAAGTGCTGTAAGAAGGCCGCATGATGAGGAACTGCAGGAGTGGTCCACAGCTGACAGCAAGAAAAGAACAACTACAGTCCTACAACTGCAAGGAATTAAGTTCTGCTGACCATCACATGAGCTTAGAAGAGGACTGCCAAGTTCCAGAAAGGAAAACAGCCTGGCCGGCACCTGATTGTAGTTTTGTGAGACTCTGAGGGGAAAAAAAATACCAGTTAGGTTGTGCCTGGACTCCTAAACCATAGAAACTGTGATATGGAATTTAGGGTTGTAGTGATGATGAGCATCTATATTATCTCCTTAGTTCTGTGGTAATTTGTTACATGGCAATAAAAGATGAATTCACTGTATTTAGACTATACTCTGAGCTATTTCCATGGTCCAACTTGGATTTAAAATGATGTATGTATAAATATAACTAATGAAATAAGACAGGTTGTTTAAAAGGTCACACAAACAAAAATGGAGTAAAAATATCATCCCCTGAGCACATTTTAAAGCTATTTGTTTCTTGAAACAGTTTTGTTATATATAAGACCTAAAATGACTGTCCAGGCAAAATCATTTCATTAATATCTGAAGTTTGGATTTGTCAAACTATCCGCTTGCTCTAATTGTTACTAGCCTTGAACGTATGAATTCTTTTTAACTTTACCCAAAGAAATGGGAGATTTTAGTTTAATTGTCCAGTTTTTATGATACAGATTTTCTAGGAAGCTAACCTATAATTCTTAAAAAGTAATAGTTATTATTGAGCAGCTATACTTTAGATGTTACGTATTTCATGACTGCATTGAGTACCAAACCAATTCATAGGTAAATAAAATTAATTCTTTCTAAAAATTAGCTTTTTAGCTTAAACAGAAACCTATTTGGTATCCACTGGCGAATGTTTCTACTTTAGGCTTTGTTGGGTTCAAAGAGTAATTTGGTAAAATGCCATTCGTGATGATATAACTAAATAAACATAGGCAACCATTCAGAATAAACTTGATGAAATACTTAAATGTAAAAAATATTACCATGAATTGAATAGCACAAGCTATAAACTGGCTTTCTCTTTTCTTCATCTAAAGTAATGTTTTTATCAGTAACTGAATCGAAATGTTAGTTAAGAAGATACTGCCTAGTAAGTCTCTAAGACCTTAAACATTTCTCAAGGAAATTATTTTAAAAGAAGAAACTATTGCAATGGAAAAATGTCTGCATACTAAAGCCAAAACATACTTCCATTATTTGGTCTTTAGAAACTAAAATTCCAGTGAGATTAACCAATTGAAGTTCTAAGCATTCTTGATAGTTCTGAATCAAATTCAAGTATTCACATTCATAATCGGTGCCCTAGAATTAGACATGGTTTAATCTGTTGATCAAGTCCAATGGATAAATCATCTCTCACTAGAAGCATAGCGCTGCTAAAAGCATGGCATATCATTTTTGGAAAGAGGATGGATATATTTCCCATGAAAGAGATTTTAGGTGACTGCAGAATAGACATGTAATAAACCTGGCCACAGAATATTCACTATGACTCATTTTGCTAATGTGGTGCATTAGCTCAAATTTGCCATTAAACTAAGCAAAGATTCAGTTACTCTATTACCAAAATATCCAGTTTTATATTTTAACAAAAAAGGAAAAATGAAGGTGATTCTTGAGATGTGAGTCAAATATCTCTCAATATTTTGGAAATGTGAGTCATCTCTTGGGTATATTGTTTTTGGTAACATCATTTGGTTTGAAAAAAAAAAGAGTGATGACAAAACAGAAGCACAATAATCTTCAAAGAAGAAGTTGAATGAATATGACGTTCTTTCTTCTTTCATGCACTTGTTGGTGAACATGAATAAGCCCCAATATTAAACTATTGTATCCTAGAAAAAAATATGTTGAGGAACAACTCTTGGGTAGAGCTGCGTGTATATAAAAGACAAAGTGAACTAGAGAACTAAGAGAACTAAGTAATTCTTCAAAGAGTTTAAATAACATCAAGTAATAGGAAATTTGAGCTCTGACCTTTGTTCTGGGATGAGTAGATTTTATTCTTTTTTTTTTTTTTTTGTGCTGGGGATCAAACTCAGGGCCTTGTGCTTGCAAGGCTAGCTCTCTAACCACTGAGCTAAATCCCAAACCCCTATTCTTAAATTTATAAAGTTATCTCTATTAAATATGTTGGCATCTAAACCCTTATTTCTTAATTTCCATCTTGGTAGCTTCATCTGGGTTTTCTCCACAGGACTTCAAATTGTACATGTCAAATCAATTTGTTATTCCGTATCTGTTTACACTTAATCTGCCTTCTGTATCCTTAATAGTTCATGGCGTCACCTTCCACTCAATAGGTCAAGCCATGTATTTTCCACCTTCTTGGATAAACACATTTCATATTATCAAAGTAAAGACTATGAAAAGTTCTAGAGTGAAGAAACTGATTTATCTTCATGTAGCCCATGGTTTTCCAATCACAGGGTCTTTTCTTTCTTTTTTTTTTCAGTTTTATTTTAATGGTACATTTTAAATATACATAATGATAATATTCATCATAAATAAACATCTATTTAGACTCTGCCAGAGTAAAAGTTGAAATCTCACAATTGACTGTACTGTCCTATATCATCTGACTTCTGTTACATCTCTGACCTCATCTATGTCTCTGCCCTCCCTCCCATCTCTCTAGGTTCACTGATCTCTCTTCATTAGATTTGTTCTAATTTACTCCAAGCCTGCAAGTTTGTCATGACCATAAATTAACATAGGAAAATGGTTCTAAAGAATGACATCTTCAAAATCACTTTAAAATTTTGAGGCCCGAAGAACTATTAGTGCAATAACTAATCTTAATAAAAGCTTTTTAATCCATTTGAGAATTTTTCTTGTCCTGAACTCCCAACATGCTGTTTTTATGAACCATAGTTATTTATTTCTTAAAGCAGATCTCTCTTGTCACCATTTATTAGGTGCCATTTATTTATAGATTTCATTATTTTTATTTGAAGGAATTTTAAATATTCAAAAGTAATTACAAAATAAACAGTTGCTGAAATTTTACATAACAATTTAGTAATTTCAAGTTAGATTATAACGAAGTCAGGTTACTATAGAACAATAATGGTCATACAATGGTGTTAGTGTAACAGCAAAATGATTAAGAGCCTCATGTTTGAATGCAGGTTGTTACACTCAAACTTCTATTCTTTTTCTTACTCACTGTTTAGGCTATAGTGTCCTTATATGTAAGCTGAGAATAATGATTGGCTTCTCCTGACAGGGATGTTATATCTGTAAAGGTAGATTAGGTCAGCATTCTTAAACTTTAGTTTGCATAGGAATCAGTAGGAAGCATTAAAAAGAAAGATGTTTTTCTCCAAGATTTATGATTCATTAGATCTGGTATAGAACTCAAAAAGTAACATTTAAAAAAATTCTCTTATTAGTATATATTTGCAGTACATATGTTTACAGTCATTTTAGGTTAAGTAAATCAATGTACTTAACTATTTAACACCTATTAATTCTTTTTATATTCCCCCATCCTGCATCCCCTTTTCATTTGCAAACGAGCTCTCTCTCTATTTCCTATTGTCTGTCTTTTACTTTTTGACATGGCTTATACTTTGGGTTTCTCATATAAGCGAACTTATATGATATTTAAGTTTTGTGTCTGAGCTATTTCGGTTAATTTTATGGTCTCAAGATGCAGCCTTTTCTTTTTTCTTTCTTTTTTTTTTAACAAATGACTTTATCCTTTATGACTGAGTGGTACTCCATTATGTATAAATGCCACATTTTATTTAACGCTTCATCTTTTGATGGACAATTAGGTCAGTTCCAAGATTTAGCTATTATGAGTTATTTTACTATAAACATGGATATGAAGGTATCACCGTGGTAGGATGTTTAACTCTTTGTGGAAGATACCTAAAGTGGGAATAGATGGATCAGAACAGAACTTTTGGTTTTCATTTTTTGAGGAGTTTCTGTACTGTTTCGCATCATAGTTACAGCAGTTTACAGTCTCACCAATGATGCTTTTCTCCTCCACACACTTGCCAGCTCTTAGTGTTTTTTGTTTTTTGATGGTAGCCAACTTTCTGGACTAACATATTTCAATTTTGTTTTAGGTTTTCATTTCTCTAATGGCCAGACATGTTGAGCATTTTTTCATTTATTCTTGGCCTTTTGTACTTCTTCTGAGAAGTGTATATTCATTTCTATTGCCCATTTTTGATTACATCTTTATTTTAGGCAATCTGATTTTTTTTTTTAGTTCTTTGTAAATTCTAGATATTATCTGTCACAAGAGTAGCTAGCAAAAAAAGAATTCACATTTTATAGGTTGTGTCTTCACTCTTGTTTTTTTCCTTTGCTGTGCAGAAGCTTTTTAATTTGATTTAATCACATTTGTTGACTCTTGATGCTGTTGCTTGTGCAATTGGGATTCTGTATAGAAAGACCTTGCCTGTGTCTGTGTCTTCAAGAGTTTTCCCTATTTTGTCTTCCAGCAGATTGAATGCTTCTGTTTTAATAGCTATGTCTTCGATGTGTTTTGTATTGATTTTGGCGCAAAAGGTAGATATAGCTCTAGATTCAATCTGTGTAGCCAGGTTTCCCAGCACCATTTGTTAAAGAGGCTGACATTCCTACATTGTCTGCTTTTGACCCCTTTGTCAAAGATCAGTGGCTGAATGTTTCTGGGGTTGTTTCTTCATCTTCTATTGTGTTCCACTGTTACATTTCTACTGAGTTTCCCAATGATGTTAATGGTGCCAGTCCAGGAACACAATTTGAGAACCTCTGAGCCAGTGGCATAGCTAGGGGTGGTATGGAGGGAGTGATCATCCCAGGCTGCACATTTTTTGGAGCCATTATTGGCAAAAAGGAAAATTATATTGTAACCGTTACTCCATTCAGATAGGTTGGAGGGTGGCAAATTGGACTGCCCGAATTGGCACGACCTGTAGCTACGCCACTGCTCTGAGCTAGAATATACTGTGATAACAAACAATCTTAATCTTAGTGGCTTATTACAACAGTTTATTTCTGGTGTATGCGACATGAGAAATGTAGTCTGCGGATCATGAGCATCATTCTCGCTCAGGACCCAGGTCTGTGGGAGGCTCCAGGGCCACACACTGCACGTCGTCATCAGATTAGCTGAATGGAACATGGTCAGTTACGAGCTGGCTCTGAAATTTTCTGAGTGGAAGTGCTCACTCCATGATAGCTATTAATAGTAAAGTTTTATGTCACTCCTCTTCCTGATAATCATACAGAAAGGTTGGCAATTTTGGGGGGAATATGATGCATTCTGACACTTGTTAGGACCCACATGGGGTTAAGAGAGAAAACGGCAGGGAGAAAAGACTGTTCTTATCTTTGCACTGATGTTATGAGATAAAACTCATTTTTCTATATCAGCCCTGACTGACTCTAACTTAAGCTTGTGTCTCTATACAAACCCTACTTCTGGGAACCTTTCCAGCCTGACTTCTGGATTCCGTTTCTTTAGTCTTGTCTGTTCTTTGTCAATGTAAGAGGTAAGAATTATTGATCAAGGCATTATTTTAAGTGCTTTATTCATATGCTTTCCTTTACTTACTAAATCTCTTATCATCCCCGCTTTATAGACAAAGACACTGAGGTCCAGAAGCCCTTTGTTTTAATCTGATAGTTGTCCTCCCCCCTGTTTCCTTGAATTTGATGCTTTGGACTTTCCTTTGCTTTGAGGGTCCCTTCACTTAATGTGTGCGCTTCATGTGCTACAGCCTGCAGCTCACATCAGGTACTTTTCTGCCTTGTTTCATTTCTGGAAAGGAAATTC
Source organism: Hystrix cristata (assembly GCA_004026905.1). NCBI lineage: Eukaryota > Metazoa > Chordata > Mammalia > Rodentia > Hystricidae > Hystrix > Hystrix cristata. Next base: position 30,155 of record PVJO010000750.1, on the reverse strand, counting down.
AGATCAAGATAACAAAAGTGTCTGCTCCTGTGTACTGGAGAGCCATAAGAGATTACAAATACTTCCACGTGTGTACTTTAAATCTCTCAGAAACATATAGCAGTGGAGAGATCATTTTCTTCCATTGTGGCTTCATACAACCAGTAATTCTTTGATGAAGTCTGTGCTTAGTGAAGTGCAGCAATAGTGTGGGTCAGTTTTCCCTGAATGCTCATACCTTGCTTTAAATCTTACTTTAGAATGGCAGGAAATTACAGTGGGAAAAACACCAGCTTCAGAGTTAGGTAAACCTGGAGGCAAATCCCTGTTCCACTTCTCAACTGGCTGTGGGACTCTGGGAACACTTGATGTAGCTAGGCCTCTTCTTAGTTGTAAAATGAGAACAAGCTGAAAGAAAGCATTATTAGGTAAAAAAATCACACAACACGTTTCCTTACTGCAAGGGCCTCCTAGAAATCCAAATAGGAGGTGGCTGGGCCAGTAAGAGCTCATGCAACTGTAATTAATTAATGAGATATGTGGTTGTGTTCTTTATAGTTTTTTCAGCTTGTTTGTGCTGCCAAAAGATGAATTCTCAGTCTCTAGAGACTGGGATTAGTAGCATGAAGAACTTAAAGTGATCTTTCTTTTCAAGATGACTGTTTGTTTTTTCATCTCTGTTCAAAGGGCCAAGTTGATTTATTTTATAATTCTAGGTTTGCTTTCACATTTGATTTTGTTTCAGTTTACAAATATATATCATACATTATGTGCATCCTACCATTGTGTTAAATGTTACTATAAAAGTTGTGGTCCTGCTGCTAGGAAGTTCGTATATTTGGACAGTTAATACTCCAGAAACAACTCTAGAAAAATTATGAGTGACATATTTTATTGTGCAGTAGGAGTGGGTACACATCAATGGTATATGACTAAACCTTTCCTTGTCTTAGATTTTGAGAGAAATTTATCACATGGACAATCTACAAAGGACATTATATTATTTGGCAGATGGTGTCATAGGAGTGTATTTTCACAAAATGCAGCAAGGGTGAATTTTTGTCATGTCACCCCTCAGATGCATGCCAGATGAGTCTTAGCAGAAAACTAGATTAAGACAAGGGGTTATAAGTAATTTTCTGTTCCAGAAGCAAAACTGTCCAACATTAAACAATTGTTTTCAAAATGCTTTGCTTTTTCCAGCTCATTCTCCATCATGCTATCAAAGAAATATTTTAAACATGTAAATCTGATCTTATCAATCAAATGCTTTATACTTTCATCGGTTTTTTTTTTTTTTTTTTAGATCCAAATATTTAACGTTACTTAAAATCCCCCGTGGGCTTGGCTTGCCCTTACCTTGGTGCCCTCACCTTTGTGCTAATGAGATTCTGAACAGCAACCACGCTGCTCTGTTCTTCCACACCAGGCTTCTCTGGCACCAGCCGTTCCCTGTGGTGAAATGTTTCTCCCTGTATTCGTGCTGTCTGGCTAGTGCCCTACTTGCTCTCAGATTCCAGCTAACAGTTCCCTGATGAGCTGTGTGGCTTTGGGCCAATTAATTACACTTTTTATGCTCCAGTTTCCTCACCAATAAAATAAGGATAATAACCTCACTTATAGGTTGGTTTTTTAATTGAAGAATATCAAATACATATATAATTTGCATATTGTATAAGATATACATATATGGATAAAAGAAAGGTAATATTCAAAAGAGAGGAGAACTAGAAAGGGAAAAGGGGGAGAAGAAGGAAGGGAAAAGGGAAAGAAAGGGAAAAGGGAAAAAATGGAAAAATGTAAATAAACCTGCTGTAGATAAGGAAAGAGAGGACTGGAAGGAAGGGGTGGGGAAGGGGCACGGGACCAAGATACATCATGTACAGGTACAAAATAACCATGATAAATGTGATCATTATGTATACAATATACCAATACATGTTCTTGGTAAAAAAAATAAAAAATAATTTTTAAAATTTTACAAAAAATTTGTACAAAAAAAAGGTATACATATATATAAAACTCATCATGGTGTTAGTACCATATATGTGAACTAAATAGGTGCTATTATGATCATTATCAGTATTATTTTTCATCAGGAAGTCCAAGGAATTTATAGGTTCATCCCCAAGATGAAGTCACTACCTCATGTAATAGATTTTCAGGGCACTTTTCATTATTTTTCTCCTAAGTATATACTGTGATTAATAATTACATATTGTACATTTGATCAAGAGAAAGGATAATTGAATAGAAGGCAGTTTCTAAGGTAAAATTAATCTCCGTGGTAATGACCACATTTCAATGGCAGGTCAATCAGCGCAGACAGAGTTTATACACAAAGTCTTTGTTGAGGATGATGTGAGGATTCTTGTTGATCAGAGTCACGTTCAAGCAGTTTAAAGAGTTAGGGAAAAACTCAAAGTAGCATGAATACATGCCAAAGAAATAAACAGAAAAACAGAATAATAGTAAATATGTCTCCAAAACTTTACGAATTACCGTTTCATGGTTACGTTCACAAGATTAATTTAACTTAAATTCTGAGCATTGTTTGTGTTTCTTTCAAGGTTCTTTCTTTCTCACTCCTTTATTTATTGGGGTTAAATTAATAACTGAGATAAAAAGATACTTTTGAAATATTTTATCTGATAGAGGCAAGATAATAAGTTGATAAAAATTGTTGAATGTTTTCTTGCACAGTGATAAATTACCATAGAATGGGTGGATTATAAGCAATAGGAATCTATATTTTACTGTACTGGAGGTTCAAAGTTACACATAAGGGTGCCTGTATGGTCCGGTTCTGATAAGTATCCCCTTCTGGGCTGCAGATTGCTGACTTCTCATATCCTCACATGACAAAGAGTAGAGAGAAGCAAGTTCTCTCAGGACTCTTATAAGGGCACCGGTACCATTCATGAGGGCTCCACCTTCACAATCTTATCTAATCTTAATTATCTCCTCAGCACTGTACCTCACATTGTAGGGGTAAGGTTTCAACATAAAGAGTTTAGAGAGACACAAACACTTGGTGCATAGCCTAAGTGCCGGGAGAAATGTGTGCCTCAGGGAAAGGCAGGAAGCACTTCATCTGCACCTGAGTGTAGGAGAAGGTTCAGTGGAGAAAACGATATGGAAATTGGGCCAGAAGAGAAATCTATAATGCTGAGGAGTAGATATTAAAAAGGTAGAAATAATTGACGCTGGTGACTGGATGTGATTGGCTAAAGATGTCAACTGGGGAAAAATACAAAAAAGTAAATTAGGAAGTTCAGTAAGTTTTCTTGAGAATACTAAATAGAAAATGTGGGAAGTCCAGGTGACTTTGTGTTCTTTTTGGAAAGGAGGGTGTAAAAAAGGAGGCCTTATAAATACCACTTCTAGCCATGACCTGATTTTGAAGGGAAATTTGATTGAGTAGATTGACTTTGTCAGCCTTAAGAACTGGTTAGATATAACCCTAATGCCATTCAGCTTCTCCTTGACTTTTGTTTCTGGATAGTGGATATGTTAAATTAGATATATTTTTTATGAAATCCAGAACGTCAGTTGTTATAGTAATTTATCAGGAAAGTTTAATATGCTTTCTTTTGTTCATTAAAAACTATGTTTCCCAAACTTTCACTTCATCTCCCTATGGATTTGTCTTAGTCATGTACCACTTAAATTATTTTTCTTTAAAAAGTACTCTTTACCACCTTTAAGCAATAATGTTCATAAAACTGTAGATTTGGTGTGCTGGTGACGTATTTATAGTGGAAAATAAAATAAATGCATAACTGTCTTGAACCATCATTATTCATGTGTGATATCAAACCATGTATAAATAGTGGCTTATATATTACATTTGAGAAAATACTGAAAATTAGAAATGTGAGAGAATTAGACTCAGACCCTTCTCTAAGTGTGTCTTGTCATAGGTACTTTTCTCTGGTAGGTTTACTGGTGGCAGAAATGTTTGTAAGAAAAGGTTTACTAGTGGCAGAATGTGACCACACATTCATAACTACAGAAACACACACACATACACACACATTGAGAGTCTGAATGACTGAAAGTGAACATTGAAACTGTTCTCTAGGCTTTGTGGATTTCCTTTGGGCCATGGCTCACTGCTTTCTTAAGGCAAAGATCAAAGTCAGAATGTGACAGAGCTTTTAGTCCTCCCCAGATCATTGTCTTTGAATTTTAGGGAAATGGCAGCTCTGTTTTGGTTGACTGCATTTATTGGATCATATTCTTGAGATTGTCAATTTTATACAAATAAGAGATTAAGTGATAAGTTATTCACACAGAGAAGCAATGAAATAAAGCAAGTAGAATGGAAGGCGAAGCATATGAAAGCAGAACTAGTTTGTGGTAGGGAAGAACAAGGCCTGTTGTCTGAGCTAACGTGTCTAAGGCTGCTCACAGACACATTGTGGAGCTCAAGTAACCAGAATGGGTTCTTCTTGGGGAAAATATCTTTTAGGCTTGAATTAAGAGAATGGATCCTTTAATGCTTTTCTGGGGGCATAAAAGCAGTGGAGGTCTTCAAATAGCCAATCTGCAAAATGGGACTAGCAAAGGGGTGTTCCAAGGTGTTCCTAGTCCATTGTCCTGGAGATGGTCTGTAGGAGCAGAACATTAGCAAGCTGCGCTTGATCTGGGTACTGAGAACTCTGAGACTTGTACCCAGGCCTCACCATCTAGCAACGTTAAAGCCTAGGGAAAAATGATTAGAATGTAAATTTAATAAATAAATATGCACCTGCATATATTATCTTGTGATTCGGTGGAGAATATCAATGACAAACAGCATCTAGTGTATAGCATAAGTCTACTTGTAAAGTACATCAAATTTGTTTTGTCTTGTTCTAAATTAGTAGTTTTATTTCTTAGAGCCATTATAGGTTTACAAAAAGGGTTGAACAGAATATACTGAGAATTCTCATATACTCCCACTTAGAGTTTTCCTTATTATTAATATCCTTTGTAGAGGAACAAATATTGGTGTGTTATTTTTAACTAAAGTCTGTACTTTGTGGTAGGGTTTGCTTTTTGTGTTTTATAATTCTATGGCTTCCAATGGTGTGATGTAGCCTTCATTTCAGTATCACATATTGTCACAACTCTAAAATTTCCCTGTATACTATGTATTCACTCTGCTCCTCTCATCCTAGATATTTGTGAACCACTGATTGTTTTACTATCTCCATAGTTTTGTCTTTTCTCAAAGGTCATATGTTTGTAATCAGATAGTATGTGGCCTTTTCAGGCTGGCTTCTTTTACTTAGTAGTATGTATTTAAGTTTTCAGCATGCCTTTTTATGGTGAGATAGCTTAATTTTTTAAATTGCACAATTATATTCCATTATAAGGATGTGTCACAGTTTGCTTATTCATTCATCTATAAAGGACATCTTGGTTGATTCCAGTTTGGGGAAGTTATGAATAAAACTGCTGTAAATACCCAATGCAGAATTTTTGTATAAATTTTCAACTCATTTGCACATCTGAGAACATGATTGTTGGATTATATGGGAAGATTATGTTTAGCTTTGTAGGAAATGCTGAACTGTCTTTCACAGTGACTGTATTATTTCAAGATTGTTGTGTCACTTCTCAGTCTTGCATTTATTTTCAAAGTGACCAGCAAGTCTCCACATAAGTTTCACCATGCTGAATAAATCTACTAATCTCTTTCCAGGATCATTAGCTGGTATCATTTCTTTCAGGCTCTAATACTTCCTAGGTAAGTAGATAAATATAATTAGATGACCATATGCCATGGTACTGTGTACTAGTAACTTCCACATAACATTTTCCTTTCAATCTTAAACAATTTTCTAGTAAGGGTTTATTTTCTCTAATTTGAACATGAAGAAACCGGAATTTAACCAAGTATTGTATATTCCTCAATAATTTTAAATTTCATATGGAATAAGGAAGAATTTGGATTAAATAAGTGTACCAACAGACATCTACTTCTCCCCATTCAAGTTGGTCATTTTAGTGGCTAACTTGGCTAACATGTAACTCTTCCACAGACCCCACCATTTAACAAGTTGGTGTTTCTAATGTTATAACCCAAAGGAATAATTAACAATGATTATTTTACTTACTAGAAAATGCTTTAATGACCAAGTTGGCCTAATGTGCAACTAGTAGAAAATGTTTGCCTTTAAAAAATGAAAACTTTACTGCTCTTTGACTAGAATAAAGGAATAGTGATGCTCTCTTCTGAAACTAGAGAAAATTTTTGAAGGGAATATGGTCTATGAGAGGTCAACCTTCTATGCTCGTTTGCTAAGTTTAAAAGGGAACATTTTATGCAGAAGTTAATCATGCCCAAAAAATGCTATATAAATAATTAAGTGATTTCTGTTTCATATATGATAAAGGCAAGTTCTGGAATTAAATATTGAAGTTAGAGTTAATATTGAAGCAGAAAAAGATTTAGGATCCTTTGGAACAACTGTGGCATTTGTTGAATTAAATAGGTCAATACTTTTTCCTCTTGTTTCCTTAGAATATTCCCAAACCCACCAGATAGTTTCTGCTCAGTGTGAACACTTCTGAATACATTGAACACATTGCTTCTAAGTGATGCATTGTTTGGAAATGATGAGATGGATTCATTTGCCTTTTTGTGCTCCTCCCATTTAACTCTTCCCCAGATAGGAGTGAAGTAGGAATTTTCAAATTTCTCTATGTCACCTATATTAGATTCCCAAGACTGTCATAAAAAACTGAGAGATTTTAAACAGCTGACTTAGCTGGGCTTGGTGATGCACTCCTATCGTCCCTACAGTCTTGGCAGGCTGAGGGAAGAGGTTGGCCACAAGTTTGAGGCCAACTTGGGCTATACAGAAAGTTTAGGGTCAGCCTGAACTACATGTGAGACCCTGCCTCAAAAAACAAACCGAAATTAAACAGTAGACTTAATGTGCCTCACAGTTCTGGAGGGTAGGAATTTGATATGAAAGTATGGGCAGGACCATGGTCGCATTCAAACTGAAGAATATCATCACTCCTTGCATCTTCCTAGTTTCTTATAGTTTATAGCAATGTTTAGTGCACTCTAGCTTGTAGCTGCATTTTTCCAATCTCTGCATTCATCATGGCTTTCTCCTTGTAAATCTGTCTTTATATGGCCACCTTCTTATAAGGACACTAGTCATATTGGTTTATAGTCCCACGGTGTTCCACAATGAACTCATTTTTACTGATTGCATCTGTAATTTCATTTCCAAATAAGGTCACATTCTGAACACCGGGAATTAAGACTTCAATATATATTTTCTTAAGGGAGAAGTATACAGTTCAATCCATAACAGTACTTTTTTCATTTTTCTTGGAATACCAGTTTTCTTCTTACAGAGAACTACTATATATCTATTTTAACAAAGCTATTGAAGGGTGTGTGTTCAGCTGCAGTACTGATACCAAGAACTTAGCTGTCTAGGTGGCCCAGCAATTGGGATGCAAATAAATCTATACTTGTTAGTATCTTTGGATTTTTAAAACTAGATTGAGGTGAAAGATCCAACTCTCTTAGTGATAAAACGTACATGAAATATTAACATATTGAGAGAAAATCAATCTTTGAGAAAGAAATCAGCAAGCAGAAGATAGCAGAAGTAAAGCGATACAAGAAGAACCTCTTCCATCACTGTGCTTATGTAATTCTTTTTTTTTGTTTCCATTAATTCGAGAGTTGATTTTCTTTTATTTGCAAAAGGAAAATCTAACAAACAACAGAACAACAAAAACCAACGAAATCATCAAGGGATATCTATGTTCTAAGACTGGAAAGTTGCCACTTTGAAGACTACCTTTACGGTACCGACCCAAGGAATTATACTAGGAAAAACAGATTTCACATAGAGCAAACCAAACTGGTCTGCCTGGATTTATCTCTAACTCACAGTTTTGGACTAAAGGCTAATGAGACCACAATTAAGAAATTTTAATTTTATGTTTCCATTTCTGCTTGTGTGTGTGTGTTTTAAAAATGTCCCTTTTTCTCAGACAAATGTATTTGAAACATATACTCCAACTATGTGGCTTATCTTTTCCCTAGGTGAATTTTTAAATGAGGTTATTAAATTTAGTGTAGCTTAATATATCTTCTTATAAAATATGTATTGAGGTTATATTATGGTGCTTACACATTTGGAATTATTGTATTTTCCACTACATGGAAGCTTTTACTATTAGAAATGGCTTTCTTAGTTTAATAATGCTTCATACCTTAAACATGACTGAGTCTGTTTTAGTATTTCTACAACAGCCATCTTTTAATTGATGCCTATACATTTTGTATTGTTTTATTTTCCATCATTCTACGTGCTCAGATTTGTGTTTCTAGTGTTAGTGCTTATGGAATTCTTATTTAGTCTCTTACTGAGAGCACTCAGCTCATTTTTTAATGCTATTGCTTTACATTTAACACTTGCGATATTACCATTTGTTTTTTTCATGTCCATCTGACTTGTGTTATTTTTCCTTCTACCTTCTTTTGTTTGATCTAGAATCCTTTATTATCCTGTATTCTTCTCTATTATGTTTCGTTTATGCATCTTTTACTCTACTTTGATTGGGTATGCTAAAGACTATAACATGTTCTTCTACTAAATTACGAGAATCTAATATAAATTAGCACTCTCACCTCTCATTCTTTTTGAAAAATCTAATATTCTTAGAACGTTTAACTCTACTTATTCTGAAGATGGAACAAGGTACAAGGACAGGCTTTGTAGCTTCCCCTTAGGATCAAAAAGAAGATTTTCGGCAGCATAAGAGAAGCTTTAATTTTTATAAAATGGAAGTACTATCTGATACTTTAAAGAAATTGAAAAAAAAAAGAGCTCACCAGAGAACTGGATGAAAAGAAGGCAGGAGGATTGCAAGTTCAAGCTCAGCCTGGGCAACTGAGGAACCTAACGAGACTCTGTTTTAAAAATTAAAAAAAGGGAGGCTGGGGATGTAGGTTGGTTCAAAGATCCCGAATCCCATCCCTAGTACCAAAAAATAAAAGCACATAGTTCATATAAGGAGGCCTCAGAAATTAAAAACTTAATCACAGAATTCAAGTTCACACTGCAAAAGGTAGAAAGAAAAGCGGTAAAAAGGTGAGATGGAAGACAGGTTTAAAAGTGTTCTCAGAAGAAAAATTAGACAAATAATGAGGAGGGTAATGAATATGGAAAACAGATAAAATTATTTTTTAATTCTCAAGTAGAAAAATGCAAAACTGAAGAAAACCAGATATAAACATCTTTTGAACTGTAGTCAAAGTAAAATAATTATAAAGAAACCAGTGCTGTAAGAAATCTTGCAATATTTTCAAAACCTAAATTTGAAATAATGATAATGTGTTCTAATAAGATTGAAGCTGAAGAAGCTGAGACTTAAATCTAAATCTCCTTCCTCCCTGTGAATTAAGATTGGCCCATGCAATTTTTTTTTTTTTTTTTTGAGATAGAGTCTCATTATGTAGTCCAGGCTGGCATTGAACTCACTGTGTAGCGAAGGCTGGTGTTGAATTTGTGACAATCCTCTTTCCTCATCTTCTTAGTGCTGAGATTACAGGCATATGCCACCATGCCTGGTGCCCACATGTATTCTTACCTTTGTCTTTTTCTCTACCTTTATTCTCATGAAGTTAAGGTACTTCTCAGGATTTATGAAGATAACAAAATTATTAAACACTTTCTGTAAACAGGCTCAGATGTCTGTTTGACAAAAATATACATTGTAGGGGTGGGGATTTAGCTCAGTGATTAGAGTGCTTGCCTTGCAAGCACAAGGGCCTGAGTTCGATCCCTGGCACCACAAAAAAAAAAAAAAAAATACATTGTAGAAGTATTAATTCATGATTATGTGTACTTCATGATATTGGAAGATGCTTCCCACTTAAAGTCACTACTAGTAATCAACCTGAGTTAGAAGATCAACAAGAGTTGTTAGAGACATGTCATAGAATTCTCTAACACTTCAGCTAAAGGACACCCATCCCAAATTTTGACACAGTCTACTGTGTACGAATTAGTACACGAGTTTCTGCAAGTAGCACACAATTGGGTTCCATCTTTACTTTACTGTATGTAGCAGAGTTCCAAGTTCCTGGTCTTGTGTTATAGTAAATTTCTAGCACTTTAAGCTAACCGAATTTTAGTTCAAAGGCACTTATTTATTTACATTTTCCTCCAATATCTTTGTGAGGCCAACTAGATTGTCTTGAGCACTCTGAACAGAGTTCCAGGTTTATGTGACATTTGTGACATAAATGAGTGCTAGAGTTGAGAATTATTGGCTTATCTAACTCAGAGGCATACATAAGGGATGATTCATGGCTACACATAAAAATACCAAAAAAATTCTGAACATTCTTAGGAGTCAAAAATACCATTGAAAGCTAACAATTTTGGACCTTCTGAATTTGTTCAGTTGACATATTAGTATTAATTTTAACAGGATCATATCTGCAACCATAAACTAATAAAGTCTACTATTCACAGGTTACTACTAACTAACACAGACTTACTAATGACAACAACAGAGAAGTTTTTAGAAGTAAGGAAGTGTGTAAGTCAAGCTTCGGTTGAAGGAAACAGAAAATATTACTTCTCTATTCAACAGAAAAGGGTTTAATACAGAGATTATTTTTAGAAGACCTGAAGGAATAGGCTGTAGGTTAGCCTTTTAGGTTAAAAACTCCTTGAAAAACACTGTTTAACTTATCTGCAAAGGAATCTAGGACAGGTGCTGCAAGCAGGAGGGAAGAATCAATTGGTCACTACTTGAAGTCTTCTAAACTTCAAGAATACAGTTCTGTAGCAGCAATGCAATGATCGGGAGTTGTCATAGCTGCTGCTAAAACTCATCCAGCTGGCTGCTGGACCTGGGAAATCTGCTTTAAAAGAGCCGAGTTTATCTGTCTGTCAGTGTGTTTTCCCATAGCAACAGCCAAAACAGAAACAAGATGGCTTCCTCCTTACTTTCACCATCTAAATATCTTGTGAGTGTATCTAACCAATGAAATACAACTCACATCCAAATCCCAAGCTGAAATTAGTGGGGAAACCTAATTTGTATTCATATATCTCTGTTCTTTGTAGCGCATTAAAAGACAGAAGGAGGTCTTAGGTATCAACTTACTATATCTGCTAAGCAGAGTTATTAACTGCTTATTAATAAAATGACAAAAATCAGAAATTTGCAAAACAAAATGCTGGTAAGCAATGAAACTTCCTTGATGGAAGTTTGAAAAGAGAAGATAGTGATTCAAGAATTATAGAGGTTGGGGATTTAGCTCAAGTGGTAGAGCACTTGCCTAGCAAGCTCAAGGCCCTGAGTTTGATCTCCAGCACCTCTCCCAAAAAATAATTATACATAGCTCATATATTTTCTGAAACACATTCTTGAGTATGTAAGGTTGTAGATACCACAGTAAGTACCTCTTTCATAAAAATTATTTAAAGATAAAAGTTTTCCAAACAAACGTTAAATATTTCAATTTTGAAGAAATGAAAACTTTTGTTATGAAAGGCTTTATGGATTGTTATGGGTTATCTGTTAACTAAGTGAGATTTCAGTCCTAAGGATTCTAAGACTTGGACCAAGAGTTGTCAGGTGGATTCTAAGGCTGAGGATGAGATTGGTCCCTTTTCTGTTGCCTTTGACTATTTTGTTTCTGCTGCTGGTTCCTTGAGAATATTTGGAAAAGTATTTCTCATGGTTTATCCCATGGTATAGATGAGTTCCACAGAAAACCACAATGGCTGTCATTCTCCACTTGCCCTTACTAACGTGTAAACTATTTACAAATTTGGGCAGCTGGGTTACAGAGCTTTTGTTTCTGTCCATAAAACAAAACAAAACAAAACAAAAAAAAAACTACACATAGAGAAGTCATTTTTATTACCAAGGAAGTTCAGTTCTATTTTTTTGGATCTTTAAAATTTTTCTTGAAAGACCAGAGTCTCTGTGGACTATATTTTAAATTAGAAAAGATTTATAGTCCAGCCATTGTAGATATTATCTGTCATCAAGCCTCTCTTTATATTATCTTATTTCTTGCTTCTGTGAGCAAAATCAGTGCCTAGAGTATCATCTTCATCAGACACAATGAAACAGCACAAAAATACACTAATATAAAACAAGGCCTCTAGAAGGGTAAGTAGATATGAATGATTTCTTTCTTCTCTTTTTATGTGTTCACCAAGCTTTCTATGAAATTATTTTTATAAATAATTCATTAAATTCAAGGTGCCATACCATTTTACTCTAATGCCAGTTTTATTTTTTGTATGATTCTGTGTATAACACTGTATGGTTATTACACATATAACAAATGGTTATGAAAATTGGCAATGTGTACTTTTCTGTATTTTTAATTTCTTCAGTTGAGATTTATTAATTTTTAATTTTGACAATATCCTTAGAAAACTCTATCCGAAAGCAAAAAAAGACTGTAATTTCAGAATTGGGTTTTTCTTACTGAATTAAGAAATGAATTGGTGATTTTAAGCTTTCCAGGAAGCACATTTTTTCATTTACTATAATAGCAATATTTTTGGGAAATAAAGTATAAAATCAGTTGATTTAACAGTGTTTTTGAATTGAGGTAGAAAATGGTTTGTTATTCAATTTTAAAATTATATTCAGTCAGCTACATTCTAATTTGGGTCTCAGACAAAACCATGGTTCACGCAGAAAAGTAACAAATTCATATCTTTGAATGTCTGGTTTGCCAATTTTTAAAATGTGAAATGAAAGCCAAACTGATGTTTTATGGACTTAGAAAATTTAATGGATACACACACATGCACATAATCCTCAAACAAACATAAGTGTAAATATATAATATTAAAAGTTTTATTCTAAAAGAAGCAATAAGCCTCTTGGGTGGAATGCACTCTGTAATATATAGGTATAGATATAGGTATAATAAAAACTTCTGTGAAGTCAAGAAAAATCACACAATGACTTCATAAATGTGTCTGCAAAGGTAGGTACATCTCCTTCCACTTCTTTCACCTTTTTTACTTCCAAGAAGGATATACATAAATGGGATTGAGCCATTTAGTAAATGATGTATAATAGATAGATTTTTAAATGGGCTCAGACTTCCCTGTGAATTGGTCTTTTCTATCTACTCCTGGTACATTCCAGAGCATCTCTTTTATATCTACTCCCTTAAAATCTGATCTCGATGGACTATAATAAAAAAAAAATCAGATAATTTAATTTCTGGCAAAGGATGTATCATTTACACAGAGCAAATACAGAATGCCCGATATACTTGAAATTTAAAAGAGAAGTTTATAGGGCACAGTAAAAAGAATCAGTGTAAAGCAAAGTGATGGATATAGATTCAAGAAATCGAATCTGATAGTTTTATGTTGTATTTGTTGGCTCTCTGAACTTTAGTTCCCTCTTTCACCAAATAAGCATAATGACATCTACCTTGTGGTGCTATTAGCAGCAGTAACATATTTGCTGAATTTTCAAACAGGCCCTGCCATTTAGTAGGTACTGGTAGTCCTGCCCTCACTACTGAGTCATTGGACTGCCAGGAATAGAGTTCCAAGGAGACATTTCAGATGTTACTTGTCACCAGCAGAGAATAGTATTTTTTACTTTTAATCTAGTAAGGCTTAATTAGAGGAACTGATGAATAAATAAGATTTGGGAGCTTTGTTCTGTACCTCTATAGTTGTGTCCATTTGAATGATCTAATGGCCATAGCTAGTTTAGCAACCTTTTAAATTTCATACTTATTTATTCCCTAATTATTTTTCTTGTGGAAGACAAAACCATGGGCTGTGAGGAGCGTGTAATAACATTACCAGACCTTGTTATGGACAGCTATCCAGTTCAGTTCCTCCCATGCTTGGTTATATCTACACTACATCACTGGGACTAGCAGTGATATTTGAGTGCCTAAGAACACAGCTGAAGAACACACTTTCTAAGCCTCCTTGTTGCTGAACTCAGCCAAAAAGCTGCACATGAGTCTAAACAGATGTTTCTGTTGTTTAGGCCAATGACGTTTATAAAGTACATGTTTATCTTTCAAAAGAGAATGTGGAGAGTTCACTGAGTCTTGAGATCCAATCTTTCCCGGGGTTGGACTGCCTAGTTAAGTTGGAACAAAAACCGGATGACACATGAAATCATTTGGGGGCTCTCAGAAAAGATGGTCCTGTATTAGTTGGTAGGAAAGAAATAAGATCCTTGGAAATTGACTTACCTTAAAATGGCTGACATTTTAAAAGAGCCTAGATAATTATTTACATTTTAATCAATTTAGTGCATCTTCAATATAATGGACACAAAAAATGTTCCAGATGTTAACTTGCAGTTATGAAATGAAAGCATCCATAGTTCTTATACATATTTTAAATAACAATTGTTTATATCAGTATGTGAATCTTCTCTGATTTAAAGTGCTGGCCACCTAAAAAGAAGATTTCTGTTGTCTGATTTTTCGTTTGATGTCTAACAATTTAGTAGGGAAGACAAATATAAAAATAATTAAGCACAATGCAGTGCTATGAAACATAAGTAGCTTCACATGAGAACATTTGTCTTTTTGTTACCAAACACTGATCACTTTCTTATTTTAGAAGAATTTAAGACAAAAATAGGAGAGGAGGCCCTATTTTCATTTACAAAGACAGAAAAGAGTAGACAGAGCTCCTCTGAACTCTCTTAAGTGTCTAGTATTTATTTGGCACTGAGCATAGCTAAAAGCCAGGGCTGGCATCATGGCTTGTGTGTAGAAAAGTCCTGTGCTTGGTTTAGCATTCTGCTTTTGCTGTCCTGAAATTATTAATGTTTTTAGGATAAGCGATTCCATATTTCATTTTGCTCTGGGCCTCTCAAATTGTACCTTAGGTCTTACTAAGAGCAAAATGCCACTAAACTTGAGAGACTGGAGGAAAGTCACAGGGAAGTTGCTTGATTGTGTCTGGGGCTGACCTGAAGATCCAGTGATGAGCAGTGAAAGTCAAGAAGTGAAGTCCAATCACACCAGTGGTGTCCCCAGAGGGCTAGTGGTACTGCCAGGTGTCAGGATACAACTTTCTACGCAAATCGTTCCCAGGGAAGGATTTTAACTGTGACTTGACTCACGAGCGACAGAACATAATTTAAATCCTTCTATCAATTATGCTGGCTAAAGTAGTAGTTCCTTAGGACCACCATAACAATCATCACAAATTTGAACTTCCTAAATCAGAGAAATTTATTATTTTACAAGTTCTGGAGGCTGGAGGTCCAAATTCAAGTTGTTATCACAGTTGGTTCCCTCTTGAATTTCTGAAGGTGAATCTGATTCTTGCCTTTCTCCTTGTCTTGGAAACCTTGATGGGAATCTTTAGAGTTCCCAGGCATGTGGATGTATCTCTCTCATTACTCTCTATTTTCACACATATATGACAGTTTCCCTAGTGTATCTGTAAGTTTTTTTGTTCGAATTTCGTTCTCCTTGTAAGGCCACTAGTCATACATTACTTAGGTCCCACTCGAATCAAGCATGAACTCTTCTTAGCTTGGTTGTATCTACAAAGATCTTATTTGCAAATAAGTCGTCATTTCAAGACTTATCTTATGTGAACATAAAGATTTGGGAGAAATTGTTTAATCCAGTGCAATTACTAATATTCTTGTAATACATTATTTTTCCACTTATGTTAGTCAGGATTTTGTTCTGTTAGTTTCAACCATGCACTGTGATGAGAGTAAGTATTTTCTGCAGATTTAAATTAGTTAGGAAAAAAAATATTCTCTGAAAAAATAACATATCACTTGTGTTTTGAATAAAGAGATTTTGTTAATCAGTAAAAGTTAGAGTAAGAGGATGTCATTCCATGTGACATATGAAGGCAAGGAGGCTGGAGGAGAGTCAGAAGTCCTCTAGCTTTTCAAGCAATTAGCCTGTGTGCAAGATATGGTGAACTAGGAGCTCAGATTAGATTTGGGGAAGACAGAGGACTAAAGAGATATTGAAGGGTCAGACAGGAACAAGTTAAGCATCTTGAATGTTACTTATAGACAAGGGGAGTCATTGGTAGGTTTTCCATTAATGTGAATAGATCTACATTTTGGAAAAATCTCTTAAGAGCAGTAAGAAGTTTGATGTGTGTTGAGTATGAAAGAGGAGGAGATGAGTAAAAAGAGTGACATAGTGCAGGAGACAGTATTACTACAATAATGGCAGTGAGGATGGCAATATGGGAGTTGATTGTCTCTAGAATCCATGGGACTGGTGATCACCTAGATATGAGAAGTGAGAGAGAGGGAGAAAAAGAGGATGGCTTCAAGGACAGATGGTGGTATGCCTGTTCTCTGAGATATTAATCTGTTTACTAGTAAATCTGTAATTTCTTCATTTGGAAACTTTTCTACATACTTGGCCCTAATGATATTTTGGAACAGAAATTGTGTGTCCGTGTGTCCGTGTGTGTGTGTGTCCGTGTGTGTGTAAAGGAATATCCTGTAAATCGAAGGATGTATACAGTATCCATTATATGCTGGTAGTACCCCTCTGGCCTCTGTTGGGACAACCAGAAATGTTCTCAGATATTACAAAATGTTCCTTTGGGGGTAAATTACACCTGGTTAAAAGCCACTAGAGTGACAGGAAATGCAGTGGATTTAAGGGAGAGGGAGATGAGTCTACATTCATAACTTCTAAATATTGTATGTGGTGTCTGGGAAATCTTTTCTTGGAATTGTTTACAATGCAATTGGAAGTAAGGACTGGAACTGTTTACAATGCAATTGGAAGTAAGGATCTGGATCTTGTGAGAGCTCCTGGATTTTGGAGATATGAGCATTCTAATGTATGAGAATACACTAAGTTTGTTTGCATGTGATATTTGAGACTTGGTAAAGGCAAGATCATCCAAATGCTTTAGCATTAGACCCAATATATTCAGAACTGGTGAAAATGGGGAACGCTAAGTTCATTAAAGGGATCAAGAAGAAAAGTTTGAGAGTCTCTCCCTCCCTCTCTCTATATATCTTTTCAAATGTACCTTTTCTCAAATGCACCTCTGCACAATCCTTTCCAATCCTAATTTTGCAAGGAAAAGAAAACAAAGAAATAGTTTAGGCATCCAAAGGCACAATTTAACCTATTTATGTAGTTTGGTGATGGGTTTTCATGGTAAATTTTTGATGCCTTTTACGTTGCAAAGAGCACTGAGAAAAATTCTAAGAGTGTATCTTTGACTTTTTGGTAGTGTATTCTTATCTTTGGTCAGATTTTGTGTGATATTGCTGAAAGTTAAAACTTCTAGTACATCTCAAATTCTTAAGTATTTTTAACCTTTTTAAGGTCAATCAATGAAAAATAGTTAAAATGTCCTAGAGAAAGGAAATACTGAGTAATATACCAGAATATAAATTTGACTTATAAACTAAGACCACTACAAAAAATTAACCTTCAACCAGCACTGTGAATGAAAAGCTCTATTTCTCATTGAATGAAGCTTTTATTTTATTGTCTCTTTAAAATCACACAAGTTGTAGATGAATATGTTATTGTTGTAAAAGATTCAAACCACACAGAAAATTTAGAAAAAAAAAAACCATGAATACCCCCTTCTCCTGTCTACCACTTTCCCCACCGCCTCCCCCTACAGATGCAACAATTCTCAACTGTTTGGTATTCAGCTCTCTAGTCCCTTGTGCAGACACTAAATATGCACCAGTGAATGTGAGACATTGTTCTGCAAGTTGCTTTTTCCCCTTTCCAGATCTTGAAGGTATGAAAGAATCTTTAGCACTACAAAAACAGAAAAAAGGTTTTCTTTCAATAAGAAGAGAGTGAGCTAATATCATTAAATAAATCCAGCATTTATCATGGAGAATAACAATGGCTACACCACTGATAATTCAACAAGATGGCATAAAGTTTTTGGAACCCATTTGCAAGATATATTTGGTGACAAGCACGTTGAATTTCAGTTGCAATATTTAGACTTCATAACTGCAAAGGTGAAATACTGTTCTTCATCTCATAACAACAAGAAACTACAAAACTGACAATATCCTACTTTGCAAAGATAATCTCTTTAAATATGTATGAGCCACATTTATAAGTAACAAAGTTGCCTGGAAAGTAAATCTGGGAAGCAACGTAAAATAATCAGTTTCTTCATGGCCAAACATACTCAGCTGATTTCTTATTCTGCATCTTACCCTCATGAGAAAAGAACAAGGAATGTTTTCTAATGAAAAACCCACTTGGCTGTGGAGACTATAACACTGACCTAACAATATCTTTATTCACTTTGTTATTATAATTCAATTTTTATGTGACAGATGGATACAAGTGAGAGTATGCACAGTGAAGTTAATTCTTTAGCAATCCTGTATGGATAACTTCCTCGAGAATGTTAAAATCAAGCCCTTTATTTGTACCGACAATTTTCACCTCCAAGCTAATGCTATCCTGATGACAATGTTCATCATCTTGCTACAAACCTGAATAATTTTCATAGCATCAGAGAAAATGGCTCTATTTATTTCACATAGTTATTCTTTCCTAAATTAGACTAGCAAAATCTATTTTATTCCTTACTGTCATTTATTAGATAAATATTACTAATAAATTTGCTGTTTCTGCTTCTTTCTGAATAGACTTTCTCTCTGCTCTTGTTCTCATTTTGTACTAGCCAAAAATTTCACCCAGACCTTATTACTCACCTCCTTGGATATTAACTTCCTCCTCAGTGAAATAATCTTCTCTTTAGTATCTCTTTCCCAAGTCAGTCCTAAATACCGGCATCAGCATATTAAGAGGAAGAGGATTGTGTAGAGATTAAAAATTTTGGTCAGAGTCTCCGTTTACTCCCACTTTCAAACATGTGACTGTTGTGTAAGCCATTTGTCAGCTTGAGTTTCTTCATCTGTAAAAACGGGAAAAACCACTTTGTGTTTCATTTACATCTTGTGCTTATTTTGAGGATAAATAGAGAAAATTCTATGTAAAAGATCTTTATAAACTGTATATAGTATAACTGCAAATCACTAAAGTGCCAGGGACCTCCCAATACTCGGCAAAGTTTCAAAATGTTATCCGACTCTGTACTCCCATTCACTGCTTTCCTCTCCCAGGTGTTTCACATAGCAGGATGGCGTTTCTGACATATAACCTTGATCCTGCACCTTTCTTTCTCTCAACTTCACCCATCCTGGAGATCAGACAATAGTTGCAAAAGAGTCTCCAAAGACAATGACTGAATCTTGTGATTCTGCCCCACTTGGCATTGCTGATCCATCCACGGGGTATGCATCTCCCTCAGTTGAACAGAACCTCCCTTCTAGGAATTTGACTTTTGGCGGAAAAAACAAACTCTCCATGTTATTGGAGCTCTGCTCTGAAGAGTAGTCTGTCAGTTCACTGCTTCTAACACTCTCAGATTTACTTTGCTTTTTTTTTTTTTTTTTTTCATTCCAAGTCCCACTATTAAGTATCTCCTCGGTCTCATGAGATAAATGAGTTTAAAAACCCTTCCTTAGAGAGTTATATAGTCTGCTTATAATAGTGCCCAGGACTCAGCAGTCAGTAAGTATTAGCTGTCATTTTTATTAAATGCCTTCGAACTATCTCTAGCATACATAATAAGTATTCAGAAATGTTAGTTATGATTAGTGGTAGTCAACTAATTCAGCTATTCTAAGAATTAATTAATGCTTGTAACTTGGTAAGTGCTAGGTAGGTAACTACTTACTATTATTTATACCACAAAAATGATGTTATACAATATATACTATATATATTTTTGTGGCAAAATTCTTTTAACAATATTTCTAACTTAATACAAGGGGAATGACTTCATTTTTTTAATTGCTGAATGCAATTAATTAGTTTTTTCATGATGGGCATTTAGAGATGTTTAATTTTTCAAAAAGGTACAACAAATCCCTTTATAATATGCCTCTTTGGGCCTGTAATAGACTTTTTATAGAGCAAAATCTGCTATTTCAATAGCTAGTTCATAAGACACATTTAAACTTTAAAACAGTCATGAAAAATTTCCCATTGGAGGAGCTGTGCCCTTAGCTATTAAGGTTACATATTTTTCTTTTCTTTTGCCAATTTGCATTTTCTGATTTCTTCAGTGAAACATTTTCATATGCTTAAGTTGACCATTGATACTTCCTTTTTTGTAAACTACCTGTTTTCTCTTTGCTCATTTAGCATCTAATTTAGAAGGTCTTTTTTTCCTTCAGGGTAGTGAAGGATTTTTGAGAAGCCTGAGGAATGTGTTATATTCTTTCCTGGACTCACACACTTCTGGCTATGGGAAAGTGAGAATGAATTCATGTAGAATAATATTTCAAATTAAAATTAGGATGAACTCTTAATTATAAATTTTAAGTAGTGCAGTTTAAAGTGGGGTTGTCAGCATCAGTCTTGCTGAGATTTTTT
Source organism: Hystrix cristata (assembly GCA_004026905.1). NCBI lineage: Eukaryota > Metazoa > Chordata > Mammalia > Rodentia > Hystricidae > Hystrix > Hystrix cristata. The sequence continues at coordinate 9,736 of PVJO010000750.1, read as the reverse complement.
TTTTTTTTAAGACAAATGCATTAAATCTCAAGCCCTTTCTGGACTACTTAATCAGAAACTCACTGAGTCAGGTTAGCAAGCTGTGGTTTAGTATAAACAGCCCTCTAGGTGATTGAGAAGCACTAAGCTAAATCATTCACAGAAGAAAAAATTAGTGATCCTAAAATTAGATTAAGATAATGATCACATTTGTCTTCCTATATTATTTGTAAAGTTAACACTTAAAACTTTATTGGTACACAATCCCATTTTAGATGAGTCTAAAGGAAATTCTTGTGAGCAAAAAAGTATCCTCTTTCCTAGTGCATGATTCCATTTATAACATTTTGAAATGACAAAATTTTAGAGCTAAAGGGTGATGAGAGGCTGCAAAGTGGGTGAGGTGATAAAAGGGCCCAAGAATCCCAAACTGATGGCTTGGAGCTCTTCTGTACCTTCTCCATGGTGCTGGACACACAAACTTAAACACATAATAAAATTGCGTAGAACTGAATACACTTAATAGTTACAAGCAGAACTGAGTAAATCTATTAGTGGATTTATTCGTGCCAATATTCTTATTGTGGTATCAGGGTGTCACCATTGGAGAAAACTGGGTAAAGATTACAAGAGACTTCTCTGTGTCACATTTTATCACCAAAAGTGAATCTACAATTATCTCAAAATTTTTTTAAAAAATATAGTTAAAAATGATCGACATCAACACCAACAAAAGTTTATGAAGTTTGTCATTAGTTCCCCCAGATGTTGATAGGACACTGAGAAAAGAGCTCATGGTTATTTGCACTCGGAATTTGGCAAAACGTTCCAATTTTCTTAGTCATAACGTTAAAAGAATTGAAAACCAAATCATAGGCATTTCATTTCCTATTGAAAAGCTTAAGAAAAAAACACTAAAAAACATTGTTCTAATTATTTTTCAACAGTATTATCTCCAATGTTTTAGTCTCATGTGCTATATTAATTAATTCTAGGTAAAATACAAAACCTGTAAGTATGAAGATTCTTAAAAAGGAAAGAAAATGGCGTATATTTCAAATTTTAAATCTTAGAGTTGAGTCCATTTCCATTTGGATTTCATTCATCTCTGGGAAAGTAAAACCTAACAGGAAACACATTAGAGTGAAATTTCTGCAGACATAAAAAAGAACTATGAGAACTTCTAACTACTCATGGAATTGCAATTTTTACATAACTACAAAATGGATTTACTTAATAATCTCAAAAGCTAGATACTTTTAAAAATTTGTACTACTAAGTATCCAAGCAGAAGGATGCTCAGGGATCTTTGGTAAGTCATTGCAATTTTCAAATTCTGACATAATTGCCCATATAAATAACAGAAAATCTTCAAGGCTGACAATTTTGTTTCTTTTTCTCCTCAGAGGTCACCTGGAGAAGCTATGTTGCACCTAGAAGAACCCTTTGTTTTGGTCTCATCCTGGAATCTGAATTTTCTGGACCCTAATGAATTTTACTTTCTAGATAACAGTTTTAGCCACAGACTGAACATTTATTTCAGGTTTGGGTGGCATATTTTACCACATACTTTTCATCTATGAACTATTAAAGTAGCCAATAAAATTTGGAGGATAAAATAAAGATGGAGTTTTCTCTATTCAACTGTAATCTTCTTTTCCTTTGTTTGACTGACTTATTCCTGGATTTAATAGAGTAGGTTTTGCTCCATTCAAAATCTTCCTTCATGTGAGATTAAAATGAAAACTGGTAGTAGAAGTTATCATATTTAGAAGTCTTAAAATATAATGATTAGTTTCAGTATTTTCAAAAATTAATCAGTTTACATATATGTATTCATTGTGATTTATTATAGAAATTTCATTTTATTTCTGTTGATTTATTATTTCCTCTAGCGTCCTATGGGGCAAGAGCAGAGTGCTGCCTTAGATGGATGTTTGGCAAGTTTAGTCCAGAAACCAGATGACTATGTGAGCTGTTAACTTTGCTTAAGGATGAACTTCCACCCTGTTGGATTCTATTCTCAGAAAACTTCTGGGAACACATTACACAGCACCTAGTTTGAAAGAAACCACTGCAGCAATTGATTACTCAATAAGAAAAATCTTATATCATAGACAATTGAGACCAACTTTTACTTGTCGGTCTCTGTGTTTCTCACTATATTTTGTGTATCTCTCCTCTCTTCAGGAGCAGGAAGGCCTAACACAGGCTTTGAGCTTCTTGTAAAACCATAGGAGTAGCTGTCTGTCATCTCTGTTTTCCCCTTTTCCATCTTCAAAGAAAGTTTCTTCTTTTATTAAAAAAAATAGGGAGGAAGCTTTCTTTAATGGCGTCTGTGTATTGAGCTGTAACACGCCTCTTTGCTGAAGCCAGAAACCCACATCAGACTCTCTTCCTAAATGGCTTCTCCAAGCAGGTCAGTGAAGGCCTCCTAGAACTTTAATTTATGGTGCCACAAGCAGAGTAAGAAAATTACTTGACTGAGTTCAGAAACAAGGGTCAAATGATGACGATGTCAGTCACAATTAAGCCAACTTTCTTTTATTTTTTTTTAAAGGACAACACTTTATCACTTGGGGAAAATGCTTGCATATTTCCATGTTCCTCCCCAAAATGTTCAGTTATACCCACTGGGAAAGAACTCCTTCTTGTCATATATTTCCAATGTTGTGAGCTGATAAAAAGCATTAAATATTTTCGGTCAAGGATAGAGGAGTCCTATAGTTGTTAGTTCCTGGAGCTCACCGACTCTGCCCTCTGGCTGTTGCCACAGTCAGGTTCTCATTCTATTGTTCCTAAGTAATCCGTTCCTTCTGTATGGATCTGTGGCACATTATTGCTCCCCACTGTCTGGTATCATATAGATTCTTCCTCTCTATGTCCTGCTTTGTCCTCTGCCCAATTTGTAACAGAGTGACGCTCACATTCACACCTCTCAGGGAAGGAGGCTTTTGTTTATTTCAGGCAGAATTTTCACAGGTCTTTTTCTGTCTAATCCTCACTATGAACCTTTCCTCAATGTCTGTCTTTTTATCTAATTCAGAAGATAAGAAGGGCCCAAAACAAACAAAAAGCTGCCAAAGAAATAATAGAAGCTTTCATCTGTCTCCTGAATTTCTTCTCACTAAAGTCAATCCTCTACATTAAATGTGGTGAGTCAACCTTCCCTATCACTTGCATGAATAGCACACCTGTCGTCCACCTTTGTTGGAAAGGTCACCCACTAAGCATGATGACTCACACTGCCCACACTGCTCAAGGTCCTTATAACTGTCCATGTTCATCAGTCATCTCCAGAAAACAAATTCCACCTGGCACTTTCTTCAGTCTGGGTCCCAGACATCACTAGGCTGGTTTCTTTAAATAGACATTGAGAAGATAGTTAATAGTTATGATCTATGTGACTATGGATGTGTGAAAGGATTTAATTAATGATCATATTTGGTCTTCACCTGAAGAGTTAGGAGCTGCCAGCTCCATTTCTTAGGATAAACTGAGGTGCAGAGAGATTAAACACTTTATCATCACACAGCTGGTAAGAACAGGAAAGCCAACTTGAATCAAAGGCTTTTCTCCTCCAAGTTATGATTTTTTTTTCTACTTTGCTAGAAAAGTAGAGCCCCCTGTGCTTAAGGGTAAATGTATTAATTCAACAAATCTTTACTAAGAAAGTTATATATCAAGTTATTTTTTTCCCTAAATTCTACAAATGTTTGCCAGTTTTAGGTATGTGGATACCTGTTTGAAAAGGTACGCATTTCTTAAGCACAAATCAAACATAGTGATCACATCTATTACTGGTTATCGGAACACTGAGGCTATTAGAAATATTTCATGCATTCTTTTTCCTTCATGCCTGAGTATGAATATAAAGTATTATAATTCTCTTTAAGCACTTCTTATGAGCTAAACTTCCTAGTTGTCACCACAAGATAAAACCATCATCATTACTGAAATATTTTGAAACTTAACAAAACACTTAGATTCCATAATAGTTCCGTTATTACACATTTTATTTAAATGTCCTCTAACACTAAGCTAAACTTAAAGTCCTTTTTTCTATCTGCATGAATTAAATTGCTTTTGAATCTTTCACTAGGAACAGCCCTCTTTCAATAGGTTTTTACACTCTCTGAAATATGACCCCAGGTTTTATGAAAAAATCAGATGAAGAATAAAGATAATTAACAAGAAAACAAAGAAAGAGGGAAGAAAAAAACAAGACAAGGAGAGATGGAGAAGAAAACAAGCAAAGGCAGAATTGCAAGCACATGGAGTATTGAGGGCAGCTTACGAAAAGTCCTTTTTTTTTTTTTTGGCCTCTTCTGTTATGACTTTGTGTAGGGATGTGTGACAACTAGAGGCCAATCAGTGGAAACATTCTTTTTATTTATTTATTTTTTTATATTTTTATTTTTTTTTTCTGCATTGGAAATCAAATCCAGGGGCACGCTACCACTGAACTGCCTTTCTAGCCTATTTTATTTCATTTCATTTCATTTCATTTCATTTCATTTTATGAGACAGGATCTCATTAAATTGTCCAGTTTGGCCTCAAACTCGTGATCCTTCTGGCTCAGCCTCCTGACTTGCTGGCACAACAGGAGTACAACACTTCACTGGACCATTTTTACTAATTGTTCCCATGGTGTAGGTAAAAGAGATGTGGCCCATGGCTGTTTGACAATATTTGTAGTAGCTGAAGAGACTCTGATAGGACCTTACACTCCTTAAGGTGCTCATGAACCAGTCCACGGGATGGAAGAGGGGAAATTATGAACATCACTCTGCTGTTTTGGGGACCTGAATGTAACCATTTGCTTACTTACACCTTCATCCATATTTCTTCGTTAATTTAAGAAAATATGTACTGAAAACTAAAGCCATTGTGTGGAGTGCTACAAAATATTTTAAAATATCACACAGAATCTTGCCTAAAATACTTCCAATGAACTATTTCTCTGAGTGTTCTCCAGGACCTTCCACCTCTCATAAATACAAAAGGAAACTCAGCATGCTTTTCCTACTACACGCTATCACTGATAATCCACCGTCTCCACCTCCAACCAATTTTCTCCTTCCACAAATATTTGTAATTTTGTTACTGGTAAAAACAAAATAAAACAAAAACAAAAACACAAAAAAATAAAAACAATAAAAAAAAAATCCATGTTGTCCTCTGAACTACTGACTGCAAAGTCATTTTCTGCCCTTTGCTTCCTCATTCTACTTCTGTAATCAGTCATCAGGTGCCTTCCAATCGATTTCTGATGGTCATTCCTTCTCTCCACTCCCCTATTGTTTCTCACGTGAACCATCCTGAGATAGGGTCCTGTCCAGCTTCTCCTTTAGCCCTTTCTTAATCTTGTTACATACACTACTATTTTATGCCTGAATGATTCTTCTAAAATACAAGCATCATTATAATTACTTCCTTACTAAAAATCCTGTGGTTACTTCTCATTGCCAAACAGGTAATAAAATCCCTTAAAATTATAGAGAAACACCTTCACATCTATTTTACTTAAAAAAAATCTATCTACCTGCCTAATCTTCCTATTTTCATGTTTTGCTTTCTCTTCCATGAATGTGTGGTTTGTAGCATTTGTATTTTTTTTAAATGTCTGTTAAAAGCTATGTTTTTAAGACCTTTTATGGGATGTAAAATCCATTGAGTTTATTTTAGTAAGAGAAGTTTAGAATGTGATGTATGAGGATCAATGTAGTAGCAATTTGAAAAGTGAACTGAGAAAAGGAGTTAGGAACTGAAGAAACCTCATACAGTCAGGGATTACTGAACTGATGATGGAGGTCTGAGTTTGGGGGTGGGGCAAGAGGAGGTGCAATAAAACAACATGTATGTGGCAAAGTTACATTTGAATTTAGCTGAACTGTTATGATTATATTATCTGCCTAGTTCACTGAATGGCCAGAAAGAACAGGAGACTTTTATATTTTTCTTAAAAGCTAAAATGAGGAACTTAGTAATAAAGTGAAAAATACAGAAAACTGCTATATAAATAAGTAAGACTGCTCTGTGTTTAATTTAGGTGTTGTACAAAAGAATGCTTTAAAAATATTAGAGCATTTTTTAGTCAGCAGATATTTAAACCAGTTTCTTGATTTAGCTTTACAATATTGGTTTGTTGCAAATATCTTATAAAATTTTTAAGAATGAGTAAAATCTAAAGTAAAGAGCTATTTTTTCTTTCTAATTTGAAGTCCTACTTTAGGCTGAGCACTGTATGGAGCTCTGTGGAAATAAATAAACACAAGATAATCCCTACCCTCAAAGGAAATTATGAACTCGTTGAGGGTTTATAACAAGCAAAACAAAAATCTAGAATTTAGTCTATTAAGTAGAAAATTCAGGCCCCAAACACTTTCCTCTTAAAGGTGTATAACCAAAGCATGAAAAAGGGGATATTTAATTTGTTTTGCTTAATTTATTGGTTACCTACTAGAACTGGAGACCTTAAAACACTACACAAAAAGAAGGCATTCATGGGACATATTCAGCATGCACAACATCCTGCCAAGAAACTAAACAACCACACATAGCCAATAAAATTGAAGACTCTTACTTCATACTCCAAATGCCTCCAGACTTAAACTGTGTCAGGGACAGAACATTTCATAGTTGCAGAACTTCTTTTTAGAAAGATTTTTCTTCTAGTCTCAAAATTCTGTAACACAAATAATTACCTAGAGAATCACATCCAAACTTCTTAAATAATGAAGGAAATGAATAAAAATGTTGTTTTAAACTATTATGGAAGAGAATGCTCCATCGAGCAAACAGCTACTCTGCAGCCCTTAACATTTTTAAGAGATCAGTTTCATAGCTATGGTCAGGGTTCAAGCAGTCTAAGTAGAAAGATTAAAGTCCAAGAAATCATAGCTTCAGAACCCAAGCAAGTACAGATGCTTTGCGATGTTGGGCTCTGAAATCTCTAGCTGAAATAACTATTGTTAAAAATAAGAATTATTATAAAGTGCTTTCCTGCTATAAAACTTTAGATATAGGACATTTTCTGATTCTGCAATAAAACAAAATTTCTGAAAAAATCTGTTCCTTTTGTTTTTGTTTGTTTTCTCATATGCAGCATAATCAGAAACATCACTCACTGGCTTGAGGATATATTACTAGTACCCTGAGTGCAATTTTAAGAGTTTATTTTTGGCTTTGTCTTTCATCTTTTTTCCTATGCTTATGAATTATCATTAAATGTATCTTATTTTTTTCTAGTGTTCAAAACATTATCCTATTCTAGTTAACTTAATGAGAAAGTTTTTATTAGGAAGTTAATAATAAATTAAAAAAGGAAATTAATGCCCATAAACAGAAATAGAGATTTACATTTAGAGAAGAGGCATATTCATGTTGAAATTGCCAAAATAAATTTTACCGGTAAGTAAAAGGGTCATGATAAAATGTACCCAGACTGCCTGGCTGGACATGGTGACCAGCATCTAAACAACGGAGAATAGGAGGAAGAGTACTTTAGAGTGAGTCCGCCTGACCGGTGGCACCTTAACCAAGTGATAAAAGTGACATCATCAGTAATAATTCATGCTGACATCACGTATCTCTTTCTATGAAGTAAATAGAACGTCACCTCACCTCTGTGGAACTCTTTCCCCAAAATGATGTTCTTTATTTACTTATTTGAAAAACATCACAGAAACCCAAACTGAATGACATTTTACAAAATAGTGACCTCTGTCCTTCAAACCTATTTAAATCAAGGAAAACAAGATAAGAGTAAGACATCATCAAGATTGAAGGAGACTAGGAGAGCAGATGACTAAATACAACGTGATATTCTGGATTCAATCCTGGAACTGAAAAAAGGCATTAATGGAAAAGCTGGTGAAATCTGAATAAAGTCTGTCATTTAGTTAATAATGTACTGATGTTTTTTCTTAGTTTTGACAATATGGTTATGTAACATGGTAATTTTAGGGCAAACTAGGTGAAGGGTATATGGAAACTTCCTGAACTGTCTTTATAAACTTTTTGCAAATCCAAAATTATCCCCAAATTAAAAAAAAAAAGTTAACACACACACTACAATCAGGATATAATTATAATTCTAAAAAGGTTAAATAAAGAAGTCTATTACTTCAAATGGACCTTTTTTCACTGACAAATAGAATATAGTATTTTATTAATTTCTTAATACTTGGATGTGTGCTTGATGTTTGAGTACCTATGAGATTTTAGTGGCCTTAGAAATTTAAGAAGCTGAAAGAGGACTCTTGGATTTGCCTTTATATTTGCAAAAAAATCAATGGTGTATGAGTCATGAAAATAATACTAATTGGTCTTGTTTATTGAACACTGGCAAAGCATAAGAAACATTTTAAAGCATTAAATTTATACATAAAAAACTGAGACCCAGAAAATTTATTATCAGGTATTATCAGGTATCAGTCACAAGGTATAATCCTGGTGACTCCTGAGCTATAATTCTTCCACCCACATCTTGAAGTATACAAATGCCTCCCACAATTTTGTAGGGTATGAGCTACATTGAGAAGGAAGAGATCTTCCTTTTCAATAGAATATTCAGAGGCAATGAAGGTACACAATTGGGTTTTTGTACCAAAAAAACTTATGAAATGGTTTGAGATTGTGCTGCATGGTTGATAAAAGTTTGATTATCCTTTGTACAGCTTTGCGTAGTTTAATTGCTGGTATCACTAGAGTTGTGCATTACATATAATAGCAAAATTACTAGCAATGTTCTTTTGAAAGGTGGTGTAATCCATAGATGGAGATGACACCTAAAGTTCTGCCTATAATTCTTTTGTGTAAGTCCCAGGAAATTAATGTGGACTTGATTTGGAGAATCCTTCCCCTGTGTTGAACAGAATCCAAAAGAAGCAATAGGATGTTACTTCTTAGATTGGGTATAAAAGGTCACGGCTTTCAACTTGGAAGTGCTTAGGTTCTCTCGTTTTCTTCTGAGTCATTTACAGCTTAGAGGCAGCCAACTTCAAGTCACAGGTGGTCCCGTGGAGAGACACTTCTGCCAAAGGGTCAGGGCCAGCTGCAAGCATGTGGGTGAGCTTGAAACTGGATCCAACTGTATCCTCCCTTCACACCCCAGCTTAGTTGTGACAGAGCCCTCTGGGAAACCCCCAGGCCGAGCCATCTACGCCAGCTATTGGCTGAATTTATCATCTGTTGAAAGTATGGAATAATAAATGTCTATTATTTTTAGCTGCTAAATTTTAAGTAATTTCCTGTGCAACAATACATAACAAATACAGTTGATGAAAGGTGGCAGATCACAATCAGATACTATGTTTATTTAATCTTGAGAGTCTTACTACTGTCATCTATTTTAATTTCTTTAATAAAGACAGACACTGGGTAAGTGTACATAAATACTTATTAAATTTTATCTTTCTCAGAGGCATGGCTTATAATTTTCTTCACAATTTGAAAGTATATTTTGGGGGCCCTTGTTTTCTCATTTGCCTTTGTTTTACTTAGAGCATCTTTGACACTAAAATTAAACTGAAAATAGAAACTGAGCTTCTGTTTTATTAAAATTAAAATTTTAATAAAAGGTTATTAAAATTTTTAAAAAGAGGGAAATATGTCTTTATAACAGAATTTTTTCTTAAAATTATGATGAATTATTTGACATGTTTATTTAAAAATGATGCACAGCAACAAAAGAAGTGTATCCTTTCCCATGAACTCTGTATTAATATCTTAACTGGCACAGCAGCTTTCTGA